>LPNX011049690.1:213688-330952 GCA_001517045.1 Pseudotsuga menziesii
AATATCTCCCCTTGTTTTTACTCAAATTTCGATCAGGAGAGCTCGTTGGATGCGGAATTAAATTATGCATCCAACGAGTACCCACTCCGCATACTTTTGACGAACCTCGCTACCCCAAAAACAAGAAATACCTGAAAAAACATGATGATGACATCATCATCATGTTTTTCAGGTATTTCTTGTTTTTGGGGTAGCAAGGTCCATCAAAATTATGCCGAGTGGATACTCGTTGGATGCGGAATTTAATTCCACATCCAACGAGCTCTCTTGATCGAAATTTGAGTAAAAACACGGGGAGATATGTCGAAAATACAAACAAAAAATAAGTTTTTTCTTTTCTTCCTCCAAAATTAATAAATATTATTTTATTATTTTAACTATTATTTTATTAATTTTTTTAGGAGGCCCATTTTGAGTTGAAATTTCCTCTAATAGGCTATTTTGATGTGCCCATGGTGGTTGTTATAAACTCTGTTGAATAGTTATTTATTCTGTTAATGATTGGATGTAGGAATGGATGATTTTCCACTTGTAATTTGTTGGAAATATTAAATGTTTCATATTCGATTCCATTCATGTTTATTTCCTTTGTTTAACTCGCAATTGTTCCCTCTATGGTTGATCTAGTTCTACATACAAGTTCGTAATTGAAGTGTCGAAGTGCTGAAGGTGGAAATCAAGGTTGACTTGTAGAGTTGTGTTTTCATCATGATTTCCAATTTTTGACTTCTATCTTCCCAAGGCGGGATCGAGTTTGGTTCATGGAACAATGGTTCCATTCCCACCTTTAACTCTGGCTTTTGACTCTCAAGTCAAAGGGTGATAACATCGCATGTGCATGAATCGTCTAGATTTTGATGCTAAGTTGACAATATCGATGTTGGCGTCAAGAAGGTAGTTTGAACCTTTGGGTATTTTAGCAGTGTTGACTCTCAAGATCCGACGTCGGTGACATCGGGATTGACGTGTTACTAAAATTGGTTTGTTTGATTGGGTGCCCACACTGAAGTGTTGATGTTGGGATCGACATCACCGTTGGGAAAGAAGTTCGGTTTTGTGTCGACTTCTGATGTACTACGTCGGAATATCCGAGTTCTGATATCAGAACATTGGGATTGGTAAAATGATTTCCATGTGTTTTTGGAATGTTCTGACTTCTGAATCTTAATTTTAGAAGTGTCGGGAAGGTGTCCATTGGGATCGTTGATTATGTCAATTAATTGATTGATTAGATAGATTTAATCTTTAATTAAGAAAGATAACCAGTAATGGTTGAAGGCTTGATTGTTTGGCTCGGTGATCTAGCCTTAGAAACCTTTTTCGTTGTGTTTGGACTTGATTTATCCCATCCCTTGGTTGCTTGGTGTATTTGGTCTCGATTTTTTCGGTTGGGTACGTTACAAACCAACACAGGGTTGAAAAATCATTCAAAGTGGGAGACATAGTATGGTTACACTTGAACAAAGAAAGACTACAGGGTTTTGGTAAGAAGATCAATGCTCTATGGTATGGAACTTTTGAGGTATTGGAGCAGGTGGGATATAAGTCATGTTAACACCAAAAATTTGATTAGCTAGCTCATCTCCCTTACCCACACCATTCATACACTCATTTCCCTAATTTTTTGTCTCCACCAACCCAAAATTATTAAGCTATATGACTATATTGGAAAAAACATTTATTTTTCCACATAAATGATCCCCAAATACAAAAAAGAAAAAGGAAAATAAAAAGAAAATGGGGAAAAAATTCAAAAATCAAAGAAGAACGAGAAAGTCATAAAACCTAGTGCCAATAACATGGTTTTCCCAAACCAAGGGAAAAATTTCTACTGGTAAAAGTTTCCATAAAAAGAGGGGTGGAGGCCCCCAATTCACATAGATTTCTTTTCGCCTTACCAAAACTCCGTCCACTTCACTCTAGAAACTCTAACTATCCTCCTTAGCCTGGAACCCATATTAAGAGAAACAACTAGAGATTTTTGAGGTAGAGAACCATTAACGATTGGAGACCAAGAGCACCATCCATCATGTAGCTGTAAGGGGCCCTTACTATTTGAGCTAACTTGAAACTGTGTAAATCCTTGTTTATTCCAGTAATGAAAAGGAAATCCATTTGTTCTTTAATATGTGTTGTGTGAATGTGTGATAGATTTACTATTCTTGGTTTCTACTTTTACTCTTTACTCTTTATAGTTATTGTTTACATTTACGGCTCAGTATTTATGTTTTAGTCCGATTTACTTTCATGCTCTTGTTCATTGAGCTTTGGTTTATGTTTGTATTTGCATAGTTTAGTCTATATTTTACTACATTTTACCCACAAATACCACACCTATTTCACATACCACTGGCACAAGAGACACTCTCGTGTGTTCTCTCTACCTCAGCTTCCTCGATCCGGTAGAACTTCCATTTTCACCTTTTGGAGTGCAAAAGCATTGACAACCGAATTGGGGACTAGCATTGGCTCGATCCCTACAAATTCCTAGTTATGTTTTCTCTTTATTTGACTATGTTTTGGACTTGAATTTTAGTTGTTTTGATATGTTAGTCTGAGTGTTTTTTGATACTGTTATCCCTCTAGCTGACTTTTGTCCTGTGAAACCGGCCTTCCCCATCCCTCAGACCTCTTGCTCAACATCTGTTTGAGTTTTTTTTTTCCCCTTCAAACTAGTCTCAATGCGCTCCTTTTACTTGGTTAAGGGTGTCCTAGAGCCCCCCTTCCCCCCTTAAGTGCGTCCCAAAGCACTCTTAATCTCTTGATAAGAGCTCCCCTAGACCAGAATCACCTGGTTTTGCTCTGTTTCTGTTTCTACGCAGTGTACGTCCAAAAAGGCTTCTATTCCTCAAACATAAGTGCTATGAGACTAACTTACACACCTATGAACCCTTTGTTTAGACCCCCAACCTTCTTAATTTGATTGTTTGATTCCCGACTGTCACAGCATTCAATCCCTTTATTGGTTGTTTTCATCATTTTGAGTGGTTGTTATTTCATAATTCAACTTTCTGATTGAGTTTAGCAGTAGATGAGCATTCCATTTATGACTAGTTGTTGCATATCGTAGACTTTGTTTAGTGTTCTTTGCAATATAGTATATTGGTTATCATAATCTATTTTCAATTCTAGATTTTATTTCAGTATTTACTTTTAGCGGTTATTATTTTCAGCATATATCGGGATTGTTCACACCACTTGTGCACCCACACACTCCCTAAGATCAAAGAGAGCCTAAACATTTACCTAATTGAACACACATTTAACCCCACTTGGGTACCAAAAGCAATCTTGTAGTAGGTAGGGAACTGGGGGTAGGAATCCAAATAATCCCCCTTTTGCATTCACATATGAGACATAGTTGTTGACTCTTAGGGTACTAAAATCTGCTAGTATGTTATGGCATAGTTACGACCAATTTTTCGGAAGGCCTATCCCATAGGAGGGAAAGTCATGAGACTGATTCAAGAAGGCTAGGTGTAATGTTTCTCTCCACTTAGATCATAAGGACACCTCCTTGTAGTCCTCGTTGCATTGCCAGGCCACCTTACCACGGGTGAAACAACCCAAGGACTGAAGCAACAAATTTACCTCTTCGTACATGGCGTGAATGAGGAGTCTTATAGCGGATTTCACCACTCCAGGTCAATCACACATTGTATGGCCTTCCCCTGTCCCTCTGCAGACTCCTTAGACCCCATGGACCATTTTTTGTCCTTTGATGTTTCCATGATCATCCCTACAAACATAAGAAAAATGATATACGCGGCTTTTAAACCTATAACCGTGTACATACGCGGGTTTGACCCCTATAACCGTGTACATCGGGATGTGTAAATAATCCAAATCCTTTTGGAGTTTTCCTTGACATGGATCCGTCTCATCTGACTCCTGGCCTTCCATATGGCTTGAGATCGCACGGATTCGACCTTTCATTACCCATATGAAAAGCTATATAAGGAACCCCTTGGTACATTGAAGGCATAAGAGAGAATTGAGAGCATCGAAACTATAGTCCATTGTTGCCAGAACTTATTCTTGAGTCTGCATCCCTTTGTCCCTTGGAGCACTTTTGTGTTCTTCCCAAGCTTGCCTTTTGCTGGTGAGCTTGCTATCTGAGTGATGGAGGATTGAAGTGGTGGAGGCCCAAGTGGGGGATTCAGTTTCTCTGGTTCGCAAACGTGCCGTCAGAGGTTGTCTCTATCTTGTAATCTCCGATTTATATTAATAAGAACTATCTTTTCCTGTGTATTTGAATGAATATTGTATCCATTGGAATATGCCAAATGCTTTACATTATTGATTATATATGCTAGAATAGATCTAACACCATGATACATAGAATGCTTGTATTGTTTACTTGTTGTTGAGAAGTAATCTATCAATTCAAGCTGGAGTTGGAAAGCTCAACAGGGATCTACTTCAACCGTCCGGAATAAGGTACAAGGTTCGATCCTTTAGTGTTAGACATTTTATTTCTATTGCATATTGGAAGAGATTGATTTCTGGAGTCAAGCTGTCTGTTGTGGTACCCCAAGCCATAGGAATTTCTCTCCGTAATAGATTTGGTGACTCCGCTAGGGAGTTCCTAGTAGTTGTCCTTTGGGGGTTGATTTCTCGGTATTCAATGTATTTGAATTGCTCGGTCTCTCTTGTTTCTGTGTCGGGTCTGGGGGCATGTATGCCTGGTAGAGTCTGATTGGTGTGAAGTTTGTCTCAACCTGTCTGTTTGCCGTGAGTTTATGCACTGTTTCTTCTTGTATGCGGGTTTTTGACTTAAGGTCGCGTATACACGTGGGTTTACTGCGAACAGTCGCGTATACCTTTGGTTTTTGCCTTTTTTTGGAAGATAATTGATTGTTGGGTGAATTCTGATATTTGCTAAGTCTCCTTTGGCACTGCCTGAGTCTGTTTTGACCCCTATTTCTGACCAGAAACGTTTTTTTTTAGGAAAGTTCTTGTCATGGCATTTTTGATTTTTTGTTTGAAATTAGTGCATTAGAGTTCTTTTACCTGAGTGCTTTGCTTGAATGCTGTTTATGTATGCTTGCAAAGTCTGAGGGTCGTAGAATCATTCTTTTTCTTTTTGCATCTCTTTTATTTTCAAAAAATCCAAAAATTTGCTTATCATCATGCACTGCATTTTGCACTTTGCATTGTACTTGCACTAGTTCTAGATTTGCTTTGGAGTACTAGTTAGGACTTCATATAGGAAAATTTGCACTTGTCATTTGAAGAAGAATTGTGCATTTCACGTAGTAGCATACCCTGTTTTCATGGACACAATGCATTTGCATTGATTTTTAGGTGTGCATTTTACTTCTTGTTGCGTCATAACACCACTAGTTGCACGGTCATATCCCTTTTTTGCGTAATAAAGCCAACTAAAATCAACACTAAATAAAATGAATTACACTCTTTTATTTTCTAGGGTGCACCAACAAGCTTAGGTTTTAGGATCTTGGAATAGTTCATTGTGAGTTAATTCTCCAAGATCGCTCAACAACAACATCTAGGTGTCTGTCTAGGTGAGTGTGTGAAATCCTTGGTATAACCATTGTTCTCAGGATCCTCCTCTCAAAAGGGAGTTAAGCACGAGGCAATGTGAGCGGTTATTGATTGGGATGACCCCTAGTCATAACTGAGTAGCACCGGAGATATTTTCGGGATTGTATTCGTATCTGGGGGCTCTTTCGAGAGTTTCAGGATTTGCTACCCTGCCCATACGGTCAATCCCGCCTGAGCATTGATTATATTGAGGTGACCTTAGTGAACTTACCTAGGATATCGAGGGGGTACTTGTAGAGGTTATTCTACAGGTGTCCCGACCAGGTTGGGGTCGGACAGCACAGTCGCTATACGCGTTGAAGCTGAGGGCCACAATAATTGGTTACGTACCTCCGCTTGTTGTGTATGGGAGTCTCAAGCTTCTCCTAGGCAAGACATACCTGCTTCATTCGGGAGCTCACTTATCCAGCCCTTGTTTTCTTGCATTTGGATTTAGTTTCTATTATTGATTGCTCTGTGCACGCTAGTTGGCCTAGGGTTTACGTAAATAGACAGTCTTTGCTATTTTTTGAGTCATTGTGGATTCGGGTGCGGTTCCGCGCCATTCTCGTCGCTTAGCAGGACTTCCGCCTTCTACTTCTCCTCCTCCTTTGGGAGAGAGACCTAGACAGTCCATGTGGACTATGTCACACATTGATTCACACACCATGGGGGATTCTTCAGAAAATATTCATGAACCACCTCCTCCCATTCGTATTGACGATGGGGAATTTACTCCTACTTATGATCCTTCACTCGACTTAGCTGAGTTAGGTCCTATGATTTCTGAGATAGGAGCCATGCATGATAGACCTACTCATTCTAGACCTGATTCCCCATTGACACATTACCGGTATGGCATGCCGGAGGACGCTGAGACTCACTTTGAACCCACCACTACTAGCTATGGTAGTTATGGTATGGCTGGTTTTCCTATGCACGATTTGACATTTCATGTCGAATCCAACTTTGAGCCTAGCACTATGCCTGGGGGAAATCCCATTCCTTACCATGAGGAGAGGTTTGGGAGTACTAGTCACATTGCACCTTCCATCCCAGCAGTGGAAGCTACAGCTTATGTTCCTCCTAGGTCTAGGGTTAGCGATCCCATTAGGATACCAGACCCAAGACGAGTGACGATAAGAGGTAACACGTATATTATTGCTCAAATTCCTTCATCCTCGGCTCCTAGTTCTTCAAATGTCCATCCTTCACCTTATTCACATGGTCCTTCGAGTCGGCACATGGCTACGAGTCAGGTCCATACTGCGGTTACTAGACTGATTGTGTCTCAAGTTTACATACCACCCGTTGCTTCGGGAGGTTATGTTCATGCTTCTAGAGGTCAAATTATTACTTTTCGACACATATCCCTATGTCTGGTATGTATATTCCTACTTCCGGAACGAATCTTCCTATCTATGGAGTGTCTCATGGGGCATCAACGACCTTGCGATGACTTTTCTTAATCACTTCCAGCTACCAGTACGCTATGATGTTGGTACTGAACTCTTGTCGACATTTCGGCAAGATAAAGCCACCCATTTTTCTGATCATATTCAGGAGTGGCGTAGATGGAAGAGATTAATTAAAGCCTTTATACTGTCGGAGTTCCTTCTCGAGTGGTTCCTCAAATCGTTATTGCCATATATAGCGAAGGATGTTTCCACATCCAGAGTGAAGAATGAGGAACAAGCGATCTTTAGGGCACAGGAACTAGACTTGATCTATGCTCAGTCTGGTTTGTTGTATGAGATTATTCCCAACGCGCCTCGTTCTAGTTTCGATCCCAAGGTCAAACCTGGACCACATGCCGATGGCATTGTGGGTTGTGCAAGTGCGAAACCTGCGCATTCGGTTGCAAAACAATTTGCTCAGTTGTCAATCAACCAATCTACTTCGGGACAAGCTACAGCTTCATCTCAACCTACCCAAACGGCGAGTGTACTTCCTGTGCAATCATCAGACCAAAAGGGTAACCAGCAACCCGGATGGAATAGGAAAAAGGGTAAGAATAATTCAAAAGGGTGGGAATAAGAATGAGAATGCCAGCAATAATGACAAGAACGGTAAAAATGCTAGGAGGGACAACCAAGCTAAGCGTAAGGTTAAGTTTCCTTGTAAGTTATGTAAGGACGATCACCTCACTTACTTGTGCCCTCGGATGGATGAAGCTTCGAGATTCTTAGCACAAGGCCCAGCTGTGTTAACGAACCCTTTACCGCATAACTAGAATATGAACTCGAAGTCCCATGACCAGTCCAATGAGAATGATCCACCAGAGACTAGTGCTCGTGGGTGCATTAACATGGTTCACGCTGTGAAAATTGTGACTCATGCAAAATATTATAGTTCGTCACAACCTAGCCCAGGTAAAGAGCCTGATCCACCAGGGTCTCCTTTGCGCACTGAGAAACCTGCGAATAAACCTGAGGTTGCACCTCGCATTCCTAAGGGAGTCCTTAGGCGCTCGGGGCATAATCCAAATGCCCGAGCCGCCCAGAATTATTCAGTTGTCGAGGATTTGGGCCATACTCCTTGTGCGATGTCTGCATTGAAGGTACTTCAGAGTTGTCCTTCGCAAAGGAAGGCGTTGCTTTCTGCCCTTGGTGTGAATGGAGATGATTCTTCCTCGGTGATCAAATTTGAAACCGCAGGACTGCAACCTCGCTTACCCTACTATGTGTCTCTTTTGGTGCACGTACAATGCCTTAATATGGTCGTCAAGCGTATGGTGATTGACGAGGGTGTTGTAGCTTTTGTGATGTCTTTGGCCTATTGGAAGGGTCTGGGTTCTCCTGAGCTGTCCAAATCAGCGACTATGTTAATTGCATTTGATGGGAGATCTTTTAGGCTGCACGGTATCCTTCCTTCCCTTAAAGTCTGTTTGGGAGGGAAGACCGTTGCGATAGAGGCTGAGGTGGTTGATGCGCCCCTTGACTATAATCTCCTACTGGGTAGGAACTAGATGTATAGTATGCAAGTCGTTCCATGTTTCGCGTTGTATGCTTTCCACATAAGGGGAAGATTGTGACGATTGATCAAATGGAATTCAAGAATCCATCGGTTACCGCATCTTCAGGAGCTTCAATCCCGATCATTGACCACTCTCAGCCGGCAACTAGGAGTGTGGGTGTAGGCATGTATCCATCCCTCATGGGAAGCTTTAGTTGTCCTGCACCGATCCTCATGATAGGATCTTGTTCCGATAAGGCTTCGACTTCTACGACCTCGGTATCTTTTCACATGACCCATATGGAAGATCCTTGGATTCTTCCTACGCCGAGTACTTCGAGTGAGCCTATCGAGACAACCGTGCCCTTACCTGCAGTTATGATTGCTTATCAAGCTAATCTCAAGTTTGCTGCAGAGCCTTATTCTTCCTCTTCGCGAATGGAGGAGGAAGACCCCTATGTGCTACCGGCATGGGCAATACAGTCTTCTCATGCCCACAATTGCCTTGATACGGTTTTCCCTTCAGATGAAGTGATCATCGAGGCTATGTCGGGAGTTGAGCCACCATGGGAGGAACTTCATCATAGATCGTACTTTCTTCCATCGCTTGACCATTTGGAGCATGAGGATTATAGGGATATTCTTAGTCAGAAAGTTGGTAGGCCCATGGTTCCATTAAGCTCTCCTAGTCCGATGGCTGATGGAAACATGTCGAACATATCGTCAACAATTCCTATCAACATTTCTTGCAATCCTGGCACAATTGAGAATGTCTATATTGGGGCGGAATGTTCCCAAGCTGAAATTCTTGAATACACTGAGTTATTTAAAGAATTCCGTGATATTTTTGCTTGGTCTTACGACGAGATGCCAGGTATTGACCCTCAGATTATCAAACATGAGATTAAGACTTACCCCAATGCTAAGCCTGTTCGACAGTGGTTACGCGCCGTGAATCCTAGGAAAGCACCCGCCATTAAGGCAGAGATAGAGAAGTTGTTGAAAGCCAGTTTCATCTATCCCGTTCCCTTGACAGAGTGGGTTTCAAACCCCGTTTCGGTGGATAAGAAGCAGGGAGCGATCCGTATATGCACTGATTTCCGTGATTTAAATCATGCCTGTCCTAAGGATAACTTCCCCACACCATTTATTGATCAGATTTTGGATGAGTGTGCGGGTAGCGAGGTGTTTTCCTTTATGGACGGCTTTTCCAGGCATAATCAGATCCAGATTAAACCTGAGGACCAACACAAGACTGCATTTATTTGTCCTTGCGGAACATTTGCATATCGGAAAATGCCTTTCGGCCTTAAAAACGTCGGAGCTACCTTTCAGCGGGCGATGACCTTGATTTTCCATGGTCTCAAGTCTATTATTGAAGTATTTTTGGATGACCTCGCTGCTCATTCTAGTATGAGAATGCGTCATCCCTATCACTTGAGATTGGTATTTGAAAGATGCCAGCACTATTCAGTTCGATTAAATCCTCATAAGTGCATCTTTTGTGTAAAGTCATGTCGTTTACTAGTGTTCATCGTTTCGAAAGAGGGTATAAGAGTCGACCCTTTGAAGGTTGAGGCAATACTTCAGTTGTCTCCCCCGAAAAACATTCGTCATCTTCAGTGTTTGCAAGGAATGGAAAACTTCCTACGAAGATTTGTTGTCAACTTTACCAATTTGACTATAGGTTTCATGCGTCTCTTGAAGAAGGATACTCCCTTTGAATGGGATGAGCGAGCCCAGGAGTCCTTCGATGCAATTAAGCAAGCCCTAGCATCGGCCCCGGTGATTAGTCCTCCGTATTATAGCCGTGATTTCTTATTATATGTGGCCGCGTCTTTAGAGATGATTGGTATGGTATTGGTTCAAGAGGACGAGGAGCTCCAGGAGCATGTCATATATTACTTGAGCCGAAACCTTATTGACACAGAGATTCGGTATTCTCATGTCGAGAAACTTGCTTTGGCTACGTACATGCGGTTCAGCGTTTGAGACATTACATTCTCCTTCGCCAGACCTTGGTCATTGCCCATGTCAATCCATTTCAGTTCGTCCTCACACGAAGGATGATTGGGGGAAAGTATAATAAATGGATTGTCATTTTGCAAGAATTTGATCTCGAGTTTGTTTCAGCAAAATCGAAGAAATATTTAATATTTGCAGAGCTTATATCGGACTTTCCGAGCGAGACCGAGGAGTTGGGTTGCTAAGATACGTTTGTGGATGAGCACATCTTCCTTATCTCAATGTTAGACCCATGGTATGGGGATATCATAGTATATTTCCAAACACAGAGGACCCCTACTCACCTCTCGCGAGATGAATGATGACAATTACGTCACGTCTCTAAGAACTACCTTATAGTGGACAATACTTTGTACCGCCGTGGGGTAGATTCCATTTTACGATGTTGTTTAACTCATGATGAGGTTGAGGTTGTGCTGAATGATTTCCACGGAGGGGCATGTGGTGGTCATTTATCTGGGCTTTATATAGCTCAAAAGATTTTGAGAGCGGGTTATTTCTAGCCGTCGATATTTAAAGATTGTGTTGATGCGGTCAAGAGGTGCCACCCTTGCCAGGTGTTCGCATGTAATATGCGCTCGAAACCTGCCCCGTTACATCCCATTATCATCGCCGGTCCCTTCACCAAGTGGGGGCTCGATTTTATGGATTGCAACCCAGCTTCGGCTGGGGGGCACCATCATATTATAGTGGCTGTGGATTACTTCACTAAATGGGCTGAGGCTATGCCTACAGTAAAATCCGACGGTGAGACAGCCGCTCACTTTGTGTTCAACCAAATTATTACTCGATTCGGGATTCCGAAAGAGCTTGTCACTGACCATGGCTCGCACTTTCAGAACCGTGTGATGGAAGAGTTGGCATCCAAGCTAGGGTATAAGCAAGAACATTCTTCTTCTTATTACCCTCAAGCGAATGGACAGGTAGAAGTAGTGAATAAATCACTTAAGTCCATTCTCCAACGAACCATTGCACGAAGCAAGACGAATTGGCATATTATGTTATATCCTGCTTTGTGGGCATATCGAACCGCGGTTAAGACTGCCACTGGTTTTTCTCCATATCAGTTAGTAAATGGAGTGGAGTCGATTTTGCCGGTTGAATGCAAGATTCCTTCGTTGAAGCTAGCTGTGGAACTCTTACCGGACACTTCACCTTTGGAGGAGCGTTTGGTTCACCTTGAGCAACTTGATGAGCAGTGTCGGGATGCCTTGGTGGCTCTAGAGGTTAATAAATGTCACGTAAAGGCTCAGTACAATAAGTCTATCCATACAAGAGTGTTTAGTGAAGGAGACTTGGTCCTTTTATGGGATCAACCAAAAGAACCCTTGGGGGCAGGGAAATTTAACCCTATGTGGCGTGGTCCTTACGTGGTCAAGCGTGTGTTAGAGAAGGGTGCCTACAAGTTAGTGGATTACGAAGGGATAGCTTTGGCGGAGCCTAGAAATGGGCTCTATCTTAAAAAATACTATGCATGATCTTTAGCCAAGGCTATTTGTTGTATATTATTGTACAGCTTTTTTGCATAGTTAGGCCCCTTTTATCGTGATTGGGTTTGTGATTAGTTTCCGTTTCTTTTGGCAGATGTTAATGGAATCTTCCACCTACATAGGATTCGTAGATGGTGCAAGCCGTCACACTCAACACTCAGCCTCTGCTGCTTGGGTGATTTATACTCCTATGGGTCAGGTACTGTCTTCAGGAGGTGTATGTCTACAGCCATCTTCCAACAATGTTGCCGAATATAGTGTCGTTATTGAGCTTCTATGGGATGCCATTTTACATGGTGTTCTCTCTCTTGAGGTACATCTTGATTCGGAGTTAGTAGTGTCTCAGCTCAATGGTTTGTACCATGTTAGAGATCCGATGTTATTGAGAAGATTCTTGCGTGTAAGATTGTTAGAACGACAATTTGACAATAAAACATATATACACATTCCAAAAAATAATAATCAAGTTGCTGACTCATATGCTAACTACGTGTTAGATTGGCATTTGTTTCATTTATAATAAATTAATCATAAACACATTTACACATGTAAATAAATAAACTGATCACCATAAAACTTTTTTATATACATCAAAAATTTGGTAATACATAGTGTCATAATACAAAATTGGGGCTTTTAAAGCCTCCATCATATAGTACACGGTAGTACAAAACATATACACTCCCGGGTATCTAGTCCTGTGGAGAAGGAGCAGGGTTGTGATCATGATACGTCACTACGGCTCTAGCTAACAGCTGGAATAAACGCACCCATGCGCGTGGTACACCAACCACCTGCCGCTGCATGGCCTCAGGAAAGTCCTCGACTTGCGCCATGGGAACTCTATGAGTCAGTCTCACAAAGTTGGTATGGATGCTCTGGAGCGTCCGCTCCGCATCCACACCCGTGATCTCATCTCCTCTTTCCCTCCGTCTATGACGAGGGAAGCCCTCTGGTCGTCGTGGTCCCACATCTGCACATGAATGGTAGATGTCACTATGTATTGTCGCCCAAAAACATGTCTTTTTGATTCTATATAATCAAGAAAATACAAAAAAAATAAATAACTCAATTTTTTTTTTTTAAATATAGGGGTAGAGATTCGGTACCTATGTCTCCATATGCCGAGCCTGGTGGCAATGGCATGTCCGGATCACCCTGGAAGTCTATCCCTGCATAAGGATAGTCGTCTATGGAAATTATCTGTCGTCGCCACCATGGAAAAAAGTTAGCTGGGTAAGGGTTGGCTACCCTACCACCCCCCAGTCTCCGCATAGCGTCTGCCCAATGTCGTTGGGCCGGATCTTGAACCCTGTGGAGAGGAACATCCACTCTAGGGCTCAATCCTAGAACACGCTCGAAGAAAAACATGTTCAGAATACTGCTGAACCTGAAGTTCCGTACCCTGACAGCCTTACACTCACTGAGCTGGTGTTTCATGTTGCTCAGTAGTGTCGTACTCCAGTCATATATGGTGGGTCTCATACACTCCACCGTGTAGAACATCAGTGGCCGTGAGGCCTGATGGAGTGATGCTAAGCCTGCTATCCTGCCCAGCGTCAGTAATATGGCCTTTAGGCCCAACACCTCTATGGAATTGGTAGGGATTTGACTCCCCACCTTCTCCATATCTGGGTAGCAGTACACGGCTATGTACTCATCTATAATAAGGCCCCCTCCTGGCCCACCACGGGAACGAAGGTTCACCACCTCCCCTCGTCTAGATAGATCTGTGATAAAGTATATGTCCTCCACCTCTATGGTGAGGGACATCCCATCAATACTGAAAGACTCCGAGTTTGGATCCCAATAGTCTACCAGCATCTGTAGCAATCCTAGTTTGGCCCTCAAACCACCAAGGCACCAGAACTTGTAGAGTCTGCATGCACGTAATGCTTGCTGAGCCATTAAGTCAGCCCTGATTGCTTCCTCTACTTCACCGTGCTCACGCTCTCGACATTCTAGCACCATCCTGCAAGAAAAGTTGAAAATTTTCCCATTAGATTCTTGTAAAAACTCATGCACGGCCTCATACACGACTGCTTTGAAAACAGCCGTGTATGTACGCGGGTTTCAGCCCCTTTTCCGCGTATAGCCAACCCTATATGCAGAAAAAGCCTTGATAACCGCGTGGGCCACAACGCTCATGTAGAGATGGCCTTTAAAACCTCATTTGACCATGAAAACTTACAAAATTTATATCAAAATGCAAGCTGAGAGTATGAGTAAATACCTGGAAGAAACGGTTGTGAATTCCACCGGCTGGATCTCCTGGAATTTGCAGTTGAAAATCAGAGCTCAAACGGGTAAAAGTTTCAAATGATTTATATTTCTTACTATTTATAGAAATTTTTTCAAAAATTTGAAATTTTTTACCCCCTTTCCTATTGTTTTGACGTTTTCTAACCATTTTGGACCGTTTTTGACATAACTTGTGATGTAGAAGACCTTTTTCAGCGCCGTTTTAGCCATTGGATTGAACCGTTCATACAGATTTTAGGTATCATGTCTAAACTGGCATATAGGGTAGGTTCACCACCGTTTGCATTTTCCATGACCTTATGACCATATCATCATATCCTTAGGTACGAACCCACTCTGTTATGCCATGGAACCTTCTTGCTGCTTTAGAAGTGGCATGATATGAGTGGTAGAGCTTCACCTTACATGGGTACCCTAGTTAGCACCTTATTTTCATTTGGTTCCCATGCCGATGTTTTCTCCTTTAGGGTGTGGGAGTCCGTTGTATAGTACTGCCATGACATTTCGCAACAGCCTCATACTCCTCTTGATCTTATGCTGGCCTATTTCCCTCAGGACTCCCCTTGTATCAAATTGTGAATGCATTATCATGAGCTTTTCCTGCCTTATTGAGCTTTATGCTGGCTTCCCTGACATTGCGTTTCAGCCATACAGCCCGAGTTTGTCTCATGTCTAGCCATGCAGAGCCATTTTTTATATCCTTCGCAGCTTGTTTCCCTTTTACCGGGAGGGGATTTTCCCCTGAGTGTCGATATCCTACACATGTATCCTTGCATTGAGCATAGGTATTTTCCATTGCTTGGAACTAGTTTGTTTGCCTCTATGACACTCGTCTCCTCCTAGTTTGTAACTATAAAGCTAGTTTATTATTTTTTCAAGCTTTTCAAATAACTGAAAAAGTCCAAAAAAATCAAAAAACCAAAAAGCTGGACAAGGAAAGATATTATCTTTGGCAGCTGTCGAGTCGTTTCACTTTCGAATATAGCACTGTATATCACATCCATTGGTTGGGTTATAGTTTGACTTAGGAGCTATACTCGTTATCTGAGTTTATCTCCACCAACTGGTTAAGCTTCCAGTCCCTATGGAGCCTTTGTTGATGCCTCCTGTGTCACAGAGATGTCCCAGTTTGTATATTGAGTCTATGCTACCTTCATTCAGTCATCATACGCCGTTATGCTCTTGTTCGAAGGAAGTTGAAACCTGAGTCGGCCATTCCTCAGTTATCTTGACTTTGCATGTCGGCCATTCCCGGTACAGGTACTGGTTTGTGCACCTTATGATCAAGTCCTTCCACATTATACAGCTTTGCTGAGTACCTCGTGTTGGATGATGGGGGATGCCTTAATGACCTCCCTCCAGCGGATTTCATCCCATCGACTTCAGATCATTTATTCTGGGATCGGAATTTAGAGTCATTTTGAGTTCCTTGAGACTTGCAGTCATCAGTGGCAAGTTCTCTTGCCATTGACAGTTTTATGGGAATACATCAATGTCCCCTGATCGATGGACTCTCTCAAGTGTTTGACCTCAACACATCTATTCACACTTGTTAGTTTGCACTCTAGTACCTTGATTCCCATTTTCATTATCGGTGGGTGATCTCGCGTCTATTAAAGGTATACATCAATGACCGGTAATCAGACGATGGACTACTATGTTCGACCTCGACACCTCTATTCGCATAGTAGGACATGTACTCGTAGTGATTTGTGTAGAAGACTTTCCAGATTGGAAGCATCTCTTATATGCTCCCTCTTTGATTGTGCCAGTGTTCATGAGATTTCAACTCTCGTGACTTGATTCTAGTCTATGTCAGACATTTCCAGCCATTATGGAGATCTTGATCTGTTATATATCTTCAGCCATTTTGGAGATCATGGTCCTTTGTATATCTTCATCATGGAGATTCTGATCTATGTATATTGTACGTGGCGATGACCACATATGTCATATCATGTATCATGCCTATTCATGGCCATTGTACTCTTATGTATCCGGGACTGCTATATGTATTTGCAGTTATATGCAGAGTTGTATTATTGCACTATGCTGATTAGGTGGCTGGTCTTCCATTTGGGATTCTTCATCACTCCACTTCTGGGATGGACTTGTAATGTATTTCGACCATCGCATAACCCCTCTGATCTCATACATTAGGGGGCATCTGTTATAGTGGATTTCACCACTCTAGGTGAATCACACATTGTATGGCCTTCCCCTATCCCGCTGCAGACTCCTTAGACCCCATGGACCATTTTTTGTCCTTTGATGTTTCCATGATCATCCCTACAAACATAAGAAAAATGATATACACGGCTTTTAAACCTATAACCGCGTACATACGCGGGTTTGACCTCTATAACCGCGTACATCGGGATGTGTAAATAATCCAAATCCTTTTGGAGTTTTCCTTGACATGGATCTGACTCATCTGACTCCTGGCCTTCCATATGCCTTGATATCGCATGGATTCGACCTTTCATTACCCATATGAAAAGCTATATAAGGAACCCCTTGGTACATTGAAGGCATAAAAGAGAATTGAGAGCATCGAAACTATAGTCCATTGTTGCCAAAACTTATGCTTGAGTCTGCATCCCTTTGTCCCTTGGAGCACTTTTGTGTTCTTCCCAAGCTTGCCTTTTGCTAGTGAGCTTGCTATCTGAGTGATGGAGGATTGAAGTGGTGGAGGCCCAAGTGGGGGATTCAGTTTCTCTGGTTCACAGATGTGCCGTCAGAGGTTGTCTCTATCTTGTAATCTCTTATTTATATTAATAAGAACTATCTTTTCCTGTCCAATAATGTGTATTTGAATGAATATTGTATCCATTGGAATATGCCAAATGCTTTTACATTATTGATTATATATGCTAGAATAGATCTAACACCATGATATATAGAATGCTTGTATTGTTTACTTGTTGTTGAGAAGTAATCTATCAATTCAAGCTGGAGTTGGAAAGCTCAACCGGGATCTACTTCAACCGTCTGGAATAAGGTACAAGGTTCGATCATTTAGTGTTAGACATTTTATTTCTATTGCATGTTGGAAGAGATTGATTTCTGGAGTCAAGCTGTCTGTTGTGGTACCCCAAGCCATAGGAATTTCTCTCCATAACAAGGTGGCCTAGTTTCCTTTCTTCTAGTGATATTGTACCTGATATCCCCCTCCAAAGAGGGATATCTGTTATCCACTTTGGTCTTCCTGGCCGTATTGTTTGACTGTAGATTTCATCACCCTACAAAGGATACAATTGGTGAGGGATTCCAACTATTTAGTTAGGTGCTTACATGCTCTCATACCTCATAGGTTAGTGAGTCTTTTAATTTTTAGGTAGTACTTATTTTTGTATTTTTGACCATTTTTTGCCACTCACCTGTTGTGACACGAGATCGCATGAGAGTTTTAGAGTTTGTTGTTGGTCTGAGTACCACTTATTGAGATCTCTCCTTTTGTACATACAACTGCAGTTGGATTTTTTAGCATTTTCATAGCTCCTTCTTCACTTACATCATTTTTCCATCATTGCTCCTCCGAGGTACTCTCGTAGCCTTCGGGGGGAGTCACCATAATTCATTTCTTTAGAAAATTTTCACTACAACCCTAGTTGACATCGTTCGCTCTCTTTGGTTCCCTTGTCTGAGAGAGTTACAACAGAGACTAATCACTACTACTTAGATTCCTTTCCCACACACAACCCCATTGTTGGTCACGTCTTGTCATATAGAGGAAATAACCATGACCCCTTTTACAGAGGATGGGTTGGAGTCGGTTTTGGTAGAATACATTTACCTACAAGTACCCCACCTATTAGGAACCCATGCACTAGGAAACCTCCCATTGGGAACCCACCTATTGACAACCCTCCCATGGGGAACCCTCTTACTGGGAACCCTCTCATGGGGAACCCGCATGATCAGAACCCTCCCATGGGGAATCCACCTATCATAAATCCCCCCATACGAAACCCAATGATTGGGCATGTTGTAATGGGTAACCCATACACATGTTAGTTTTTTATTGGAAACCCTTCCTCCAGCAACCCCCATGCAGGTAATATTCCTGTTGGGAACCCTCCTCTTGGGAACCCCCCTTGAATTTACACCCAAATGGAGAATCTACACCATGAGCCTATTATTCAAGGGTAGCCTTAACCTTCTTGATCTGGTCGATTGACTAATGACCTAATTTGTTACGATCCTACCTAGAAACTGATGCCTACAAAAATTCCTTTGAATATCCCTAAATTGAAGGGGAAGGTCGGAGAATATCCCTGGAACCACATCATGTCCTTCCCCCTATGGTGTTCTTTGAACTTCATAGTTGATGACTTAGTTAGATTATGTCTCCTCTAGAGGACCTTCACTGGCATTGTGACCAAGTGGTACATCGACTAGCTACATGGCACCCCCTCCACCTTCGCATTGCTAGCCTCCACATTTTTATAATTCTTCCAACCACATGTGAGATATGATGTCAGCGTCGAAATCCTTTTGTATTATCGCCAAAACATCACTACCCATATCATGGACCACATCCATGAATGGCATAGACGTTGCTATTTATGCAAAATCAAACTAGATGATAGGATCTTCCTTGACTTGGTTTTATAGTATCTGGTCCCTCCCATCGCCAAGGATGTCTCCAATTAATTCCCATATATGGAAGAAGAGGCTATCTACAGAGCCTAACAGTTTGACTTAATTTACACCTAGTTAGGTTACTTGTACCCCATTTTTCTAGACGCACCTCACGACGCTTCTTCTCGTAAACACCACAAAAGACCCATCTTGTTAAGTTTTCTAATAAAATATAACAAAGGATCACTGAAAGAGTAACAAGCACTAAATAGAACACAAATATTTATCCTGGAAAACCCTCATGGGAAAAAACCCACTAAAAATTCCTCTATATAGACTTCACCCAAGTACAGTGTAAGAACCAAAGAACAAGACTATACTGCTTCCTCTCCTCCAAATGGACTATTTCTTATCACTCTAACACAACTGCTTGAGTTCTATGTGTGTCCAAATGAGTGAGGCATCATCATGAGCGTCACTGATGTCAGGATCCCCTTCTAACAATATTTAGAGAGACTAATATCCAAATTAGTCAGTTCGATATTTAGCAGAACTGCTAAATTTAACCATGCCCGACCAATGTCCAACAGGAGCTCATTAAAGAGCGGACTTCAACCCTTCAGTGAGCTGGATTTCATTAAATATCACACCCGTCGGAATTTTCTTTGTCTATGCTATTTCTCCCAACGAAATAGCTCATAGTCGTTGATATTTAGCACTCTCCAATCTCCACCACATGATCTTCAATCGTGAGGACTATTTACTTTTCATGGATATTGTTTATCTTGGTCGCAACTCCAATTTGTGAAATTCAACCACAATCATAGACCTGGTCCTACCACGATCTCGACCATCGACACTTGCACATACTTAGACCTTGATTATCATCTATTGATCTAATTCTTATCTGATTTATCAGAGACTCGATCAATTGATCTCTGTATCCTTCCATGCAAGCATATGTAAACTGTAATTCTCTATATAAATAGTGATTATGCATATATAATAGAAATCTTCTTAGCCAAGCACAAGAAATTGAATTTCAATAGACTAAAACCATTTCCAAGGTTGAATTTTCCAACAGATCAACACAATTAGAGAGTGGTATCTCTGTATGTGATCCAAGATTAAAATTATGAGCTCCCCTTTGACCTAATATTCAAGCTTCCTCGAGATATCCTCAAACCTCTATGAGCCATTCTAAGCTCTATGAGCTAAACTAAGCTCCCAATCTACCCAAACTCTTCGAGCTTATCAAGCTATCTGCCAAGTATGCTAACTGTATTTAAATACAAATATATTTATGTTTCTCAGATCCATGGAGATAGGATCGAGACTTATGACTCTGCTAATGACTCAATATAATTACTGAACAAACTTCAACTTAACCCTATATTTTACACATGGAAAGGATCGAGTATCCTTATCGACATTTATTCAACTTTTTTATAAAATAAAGCAATTTACATATGTGCAAGACCCTAGGTATTTGAATTCATTTGGATGGTATGAAGTCATGGATGACTTCATCTTCCTAAGCCTATTCTCCTGCATCAGACTCCCCATATTGAAACTGTTCATGGGCTCCTATCCATGAGCTCCCTCCCTGCTGTTTTTATGTAGGATTTCAGCAGATACCCAAAGTGTAAATTTGGGCAGTGTTCTCATCTTGAATAGTCCCTTCAATCATATCCTCCAACACTTTGTCATCAATGGGTCTCCGGTACATGTTCTAACTTCAATGATCACTTGTGCTCCTCCTTTACCTGGCCTGCAAACAACTTTTCAGTAGGTTCTCTTTTATCTGCATGTGAACATATCAATTTCCCCTGTTACAAAAACAAACCATAAACATAATGTTAGGAAAAAATTATGATACTCAAGAATTCCTTGCATGAATTCTCTGACCCTTCTCCTCTTTGCTTGTTTTTGTCACATCACCATCCTTATGTTTCCAAAATAAACCATGACCCCTTAGTCATGTAACTTTAGTCCTCCATTTTCCTGGATCCCATATCTTGTTTTGTAGTTGCTGCTCACTAGTTCTGTAGTGATCTTCAAAATTTTCCACAATCATTCAAATGATTGTTTGTACCTCATTGTTACAGTTCCTCTTACATCTATGCATAAGATGCCATAACTCATCTATCTCTTCATCCAGTCTGTCTCTTTGCTTAAACATTCCTATTTGGATGTCCTTCTCCACTGCAATATTCACTTGTTCAGAAGTATTCAAAACTTCCAAAGGCTTCTCCCACTTCTACAACACAACAGATTCATTACCACTTCCTTCAATATCTTAAGCCCTATTTTGAGCTGCCATATTGTTGCTCAAGACAATTTCTTCCTCTATATTTTCCTTTAGCCAATGAAAGGAAATTTTATTTCCATCAGGAAACTCTGCTTCCTCCTTCACTATCCCAACTATCAATTTGCATAATACCTGTAACAAAGTCAACAAATATATATTCACAACATAGACATTCCACATGTCCATGATTTTATCTTCATCTTCATCCTCTTCAAACTGTTGTACAATATTCAAAAAATGTCCCTCTGTTCCACTTGTGCAACTTGCAATAAACACATATCATTAGCTTTAAAAACATAAGGCACTTCAGTATCAGCTGATGCCTCCTTCTCCAACTTTCCATGTTGATTTGTTTCTGCAAAACAATCTTTGAGATCCTCAATAGACCTCTCATCAACATCCCTTTCTTCCTTCTCATACTGATATGAACCCTTTTCCATGTTCATGAGTTTGTCAGACTCTATAGAAATATCCTCTTCCTCTTTACCAAGGTACACACCTTGCTCAGGTTCACACATGATGTGAACTTCCTCCTCATTCTCAGTTGCTCTAAGATTTTCCTCTTCCTTTACTGAAACACTAAGCTTGTGTTTGATATTCCTAGCACATAACCTTTTTACAAGCCATTGTACTCTCCTCTTTAGTTTCCATCCATAATACTGATCTCCTATATCTTCTTCTAACAACTGTGTCACTATACTAAGCCTTTCCTTTAGTTCAGTAAGCTCCCTGTCAAAATTACTTTGACTCACCCTCCTGATACCAATTGCATCGGCATCTTCCTTTACTCTATGGTGGATTCCTCTTGAACCCTTTAGATTATTATCAACAATCACCTTTCTCACTACCTCCATGAGTTTATCCATACTCATAATGAACTACAATCAAGCCTCCCTTCTCAACACCTCATCAAGTTTTCTCCTACTTGATCTATTGGCATTCTCTTGGTTCTCACACAGAACCTTTGAGCACTCACTCTGCTCTCTACGGGATCAACACTTGCGTTCATTTCCTACAACACTCTGTTGTGAGGGTTCCCTTACCACAATCTCCCCTTAATTCCCCTTTTCATAAATCAAAATTCTTTATTATTCTCCTCAAAGAAAATTCTTCCTCAACCTGCAAATTAGTATTGCAAAAATTCTCTCCACTGTATGCAATTCTTTTGCACTCTGATATGCATATTTCCAGTCAATAATAACTTGCTCTGAATTTGTTAGTAGCTTAGCAGTAAATATGGTATTTTATTTCATACAAGAAAATGAAATCCTCTATAACAATTCCTCCTTTCATAAACAAATTACTATTGTGACCACACTCTCATACCTTCAAGCAGAATCCCTTTTCTGCTCTCATACCAATTGATGCCAGGCTCCCCTTCTAGAAATCTTTAGAGAGACTGATATCCAAATTAGTCAGTTCTATATTTAGCAGAACTGTTAAATTTAACCATGCTCAGCCAATGTCCCACAGGCGCTCGTTAAAGGGCGAAATTCAACCCTTCGGTGAATTGGATTTCATCAAATATCGCACCCGTGAGGATTTTCTTTGTCCGCGCTATTTCTCCCAATGAAATAGATCACAGTCGTTGATCCTTAGCACTCTCCAATCTCTAGCAAACGATCTTCAATCATGAGGACAATTTACTTTCCAGGGATATTGTTTGTCTTGGTCGCAACTCCAATTTTTGAAATTCAACCACACTCATAGATTTGGTCCTACCATGCTCTCGACCATCCACACCTTCACATACTTAGACCTTGATTATCATCTATTGATCTAATTCTTATCCAATTGATCAGAGACTCGATCAATCAATCTCTCTATCCTTCCATGCAAGCATATATAAACTGTAATTCTCTGTATAAACAGTGATTATGCATATAGAATAGCAATATTCTCAACCAAGCACAAGAAATTGAATTTCAATAGACTATAAACCATTTCCAAGCTTGAATTTTCCAACAGATCAATACAATCAAAGAGTGATATCTCTGTATGTGCTCCAGGAATAAAATTTTGAGCTCCCCTTTGACCTAATCTTCAAGCTTCCTTGATCTATCCTTAAACCTCTATGAGCTATTCTAAGCTATATAAGTTAACTAAGCTCCCAATCTACCCAAAGTCTTCGAGCTTATCAAGCTATCTACCAAGTATGCTAACTGTGTTTAAATACAAATATATTTTTGTTTCTCATATCCATGAAGATAGGATCGAGACTTATGACTCTACCAATCACTCACTAGAATTACTCAACAGAATTGAACTTAACCCTATCTTTTACAAATGGAAAGGATCGATTATCCTTATCCAAATTTATTCATCTTTTTATAAATTTAAGCAATTTACATATGTGCAAGACCCTAGGTCTTGGAATTCATTTGACTATTATGAAGTCATGGATGACTTCATTTTCTTGAGTCTATGCTCATGCATCAATCACATCTCATCGCATCATCACGAGCATCACACCTCGTCGCATCACATCACATCACCTGCCATAAACACAACATTCACAACTTAATGTGAAATCACCCACAACATTAAAAGATGTTGGATTGTCCACAAATGCAGGACCACAACATCTGCAAATGAATGCAAGACCATAACGTCCGCAAATGAATGCAAGACCACAACGTTTGCAAATGAATGCAGGACCACAACGTTTGCAAATGAATGCCATACCACAATGTCCACAAATGAATGCAGGACCACAACGTCTTCAAATGAATTCCATACTACAACGTCCACAAATGAACGTAGGACCACACCGTACGCAAATGAATGCAAGATCACAACTTCTTCTATAGGCACTTATAATTCCATCTCATCATCAATAAAAATTCTTATCATCACTCCCTCTTTCCAAGGAGGTCCTTTCGGACTACACCAAGTTTGTCTCTAAAATATTCAAACTTCACACGAGACAGAGGCTTAGTTAACACATATGCAACTTATTCCTCTGTAGGAACATATTGGAGATCTATGGATCTTCTCTGCACCATATCTCGGATGTAATGATACGTTATCTCTATGTGCTTTGATTTATCATGGAACATCGAGCTCTCTGTTAACTTGATGCAACTCTGGTTGTCACAATAAATATCAGTTGCATCCATTTCGATATCAAACAATCCTGTCAACAATTTGTGAATCCATACTGCTTTAATACATGCTAAACATGTTGCAACACTGGTCTTGTTTATACTAAGCCATGAGATCACACCTGGTCCCAAACTAAAACAACATCTTGAAGTGCTCTTTATGTATTCATCACTTCCATCCCAATCTGAATCATTGTAGCCACATAATCTAAACTCACTATGAACTATATATGTGAGGCCATAATCCAATGTACCCTTTTGGTACCTCATCACATGTTTTGTTGCAACTAAGTGAACATGCCTAGGTTCTACCTTATACTAACTTAATGTGTTCATGACAAACCATATATTTGGTCTTGTATTTGTTAAGTACATTAGTGAGTTGATAATTTGTTTATATAGTGTGACATCTATCCTTTCTAAAGAGTCATCATTTAGGAGCTTCAAGTTTGTCACCATCAGAGTGTTCATTTCTTTACAATCCAATATCCCAAATCTCTTTAGGATCTTGATTGAATATTTTCCTTGGTCTAGGAAAATTTCTTCTGGAAACTGCCATACTTCAAGTCCTAGAAAATCATTCATCATGCCAAGATCTTTCATTTCGAATTCTGTCACAAGATTCTTCTTACATTCATTGATGAGTTTCTCCTTTCTTGTTAAAAATAGATCATCTACATAGAGTAGTAATATCACGATTCCTTCATATTCAACCTTATAGTAAATATTGGAATCTGCTTTACTTTTGGTAAAGCCTAGGCTCATGTGTTTTCTTATCATGTGTTTTTGGCACACATGTTTTTTCTTATCATGTGTCTCAAAACCTGGAGGTTTCTCAGTATACATTTCTTCTTCTATGATTCCATTTAGAACGGTTGTCTTTACATCCATTTGATGTAATTTCCATTTCATCTTGGAGGCCAAAGCAAGAATGGTTATGATTGAGGTATATCTGGCTACTGATGCAAAAGTTTCTTCATAATCAATCTCTTCTTTCTGAGTGAATCCTAGTGAGGAAAATCTTGCTTTGAACTTTTCAATACTGACATCAACTAATTGCTTTGTCTTGAATATCCATTTGGAAGAGACCACTGACTTATCCTTTGGTCTTGGACCCACTTCCCAAACACCATTCTTTAATATAGATTGGTATTCTTCAATCAAGGCATCCATCCATTCCTTCTTCTTTGAGGCTTCTTCAAAACATGTAGGTTCTTTGTCAACAATATTACACATTAATGCTACGTAGTTGGAATGGATTCTTAGTCTCTTGCTTCCTTCTAGTGCACCATATATTTCTTCTTCTTGAATTATATCATGATCCCAAGCTAGCCTTTTCCTTGTTGAGATTGTTTCATGAGTGTCTCTATAGTTTCTTGTGGTTCTACCATGTCTTGAACTTCTAGTGTAGGATCTTCTTCATCTCTAACTGGTGGTTTACTAATCTCTACTACTCTGGGGGTTTCTTGTTCTTCTTCATCCACATGGGTCTTTCTATATTTGTTGAAGGTTGCGTCTTCATCAAATGTGACATCTTTGTTGACCTCAATTTTATGAAAACATGGAATATAGATTCTATATGTTTTTGACTGATCATTATACCCAACAAATATTCCCTTCTTTACTAAGGAGTCCAACTTTAATATTTTCTCTTTGGGAACATGTATGTACATAGGACAACCAAATATCTCCAAGTGAATGACTTCAGGATTTTCACTAGTAAACATTTCTTATAGAGTTTTGTTTCCAAACACATTGTGAGATAATTTGTTATGAACATAGACTGCGCTCTTTGTTGCTCTCACCCATAAATACATGGGTAGACCTTGATCGTGAATCTTGTCTTTGACCGCTTCCATGATAGATCTAGTCTTCCTTTATGCTACTTCATTTTGTTGAGGATTATAGGGTTTAGTAAACTCCCTCTTAATCCCAGCTTCTTTGCAGAATTCCTTGAACTCAGTTGAAGTGAATTCAACTCTGTTATCTGATCTTAATATCTTAATATTCTTTTCAGAGAGATTCTCTACAATATATTTGAACTCTTTGAGCTTTTCAAATACTTCATCTTTATTTTTCAAGAAATATATCCATGTATTACGTGAGTAGTCATCAATACAAGAAACGTAATAGACATACCTGCTTAAGGAAGTAGTTGACATTAGTCCGCACACATCTGAGTGGGAAATCTCTAGGATCCCTTTTTCTTTACTATTACTGCTTGGAAATGGATTCTTGGTGTTCTTCCCTTGAGCACACCCTTTGCATACTCCTTCATTGTTGATATGGACTTCTAGTAGACATGTTACTACCTTGCTCACAATTGGTAATGATTTGTAGTTTATATGAGAAATTCTTCTATGCCATAGTTCACATGGACTGATGGTGCAAGCTGTGAAAGTTGAGTCTATATGTTTGTTTAGTTTTATATCCCTCCTTATTCAATACCTATTAAAATCATATCATCTATAGTTTTTCCTTTTGACCACATAAGAAAATCACCATCTACAAAGAAAACTCTGAAGCATTTATTGTCTAGAGATGATATCGAAAGAATATTCTTCTTTAGACCTAGAACATATAATACTTCTTTAATTTTCATGGACTTACCGGATTTCAGCTTGTAAGAAGCTTCTCCCATTCATTTGATAGGATATTGATAGTAATCTCCAATATTAACTTTGTGTGGATAATATTTTTGAGTGAGGCATGAGAGAGAATCTTTGTGGCCTATCATATGTTTGGAAGCACCATTGTCTATGAGCCAGGTATCACTTTCATGAGAGATAGATCCTATGAGGGTTGATACTAAGACATATTATTCATCGTAGTTTTCATTCTTTTGATCCTTTATTCATCTGAATCATTTTATTCAGTTGCATGGGAATGGAACTTTCTGTTCTTCTTCTTAAACTTGTTCTTGTTAAGTGGAAAATGTCTAGAGATATGTCCCAACTTATGACATGTATAGCATTCATAGGATGAGTAATCCTTCTTAAAATTATTACCTCTTTTGAGTTCTAGTGATCTACTTGTGGGAGATCCTCGATCCTTCCTTTTATTCCTTCCATTCTTTGTATGCATAGCTAGAGCTTGATCTTCATCTTCATTTAACTTATCTTCTCTATTTTCTAACCTTCCTTCTTCTTGTATACATTCCTCCCATAGCTTGCTAAATTTGGTTAGATTTCTTCTAGCACACATTCCTCTGATAAAGGAATCCCATTCTCTTATAATACCATTAAGAGTGGCCATCACAACTTCAACTTCTTCTACTATGTCACCAATGGCTTCTAATTTTTCTTTAATCTAAGATACTCTGGAAAAGCATGACTACATGGTTTCTTCCTTTTGCACAAACCCTTCAGTTGGTTTCTCAAGGTCATTCTCCTGTTGATGTTTTTCCATTCAAACATATGGGTTAGTGCATCAAACACTTCCTTTGGAGTATTCCTTGAGGACACTTGGGAGATCAAGTGATCCTTAATAGGGTTAGCTATGATCCTCTTGAATTTGATCATGTCCTTTTGCTTTGATTTCTCCTCTTTTCCCTCTGGTTCCTTGACCTCTTATTTGATGTATCCATCTAGGTCATGCTCTTCAAGGATGAGCATAATTCTATACTTCCATGCTCTAAAATTCTCTTCTCCATCAAGCTTTCATCTAGATTTGTATTGTTTGCCACCTTTAAAGAATGAGAACCTCAAATGGAAATTTAGGAGATAATACTTACTTGTTTGAATACTTTTCTTGGAACCAACTTCAGGATGACCTAGGGTTTTACTAGGAAACCTTGAATTTTAACTGAGATCACTTGTGGATATGGGAGGAGAAAAATATGTGCCTCCCTAAGGTGAGCTAGACTATATCTTGCTTTTCCAAAATATGAGGATGTAACCTTGAAAAATAGGATGCCCTAGTTTCTCCCGACAGTAGTGATAGGTCAAAAAGTGAAAATCCTCAGAATGAAAAACTACTTTGACAAAAAGATGCATTGTCCTAGGGTGAGTTGAATGGTCCTTCCTTTTCAACTGATCTATGGAGGGAGGTATCCGGAATAGTGAACCCTGGATTTTTCAATTGTCGAAGTTGTTGCACAATGTCTTGTTTCAGGTTGGCTCTGATACCATGTTAAGTTTTCTAATCAAATAGAACAAAGGATCACTGAAAGAATAACAAGTACAACAACACAACAAAGAACACAAAGATTTATCCTGGGAAACCCTCGTAGGAAAAAACCCAGAAAAAATTCCTTTGTATAGACTTCACCCAAGTACAATGTAAGAACTAAAGAACAAGACTAGAATGCCTCCTCTCCTCCAGATGGACTATTTCTTCTCAATCTAGTGCAATTTCTTGAGTTATGTGTGTGTCCAAATGAGTGAGGCTCCTCCCCTATTTATACTAATCATTGGAGAAGCCTAATATCACAACAATACCAACTTATTCTTGCTGCTAGGGCCGACTTATCTTGGGAGACTCAAAAACACATTTTAATAATACTTTTGTGGGTACTACAGACCCGACCTACAACAGAGGTTTTACCTTAATAATTTACATGACCAATTACATCAATGACATCCCTAATCAAAGGAACAACATATCTGAAATGGGTAATAACAACAATAGTATAAAATAGAATATCTTATGCATTTACATTTCTTTAACACATCGCAGGCATCACATGCCATCGATGGTGTTATTGGTTTTATCTCATATGTAGTTCAACCTTATGCACGTAACCCTCCCACGATGACTAATACATATGGTAATCCATCCAGTGCCACCCCACCAACAATGGGTCCTTTCCCTGTCCTAAG
Organism: Pseudotsuga menziesii; assembly: GCA_001517045.1. Lineage (NCBI taxonomy): Eukaryota > Viridiplantae > Streptophyta > Pinopsida > Pinales > Pinaceae > Pseudotsuga > Pseudotsuga menziesii. The sequence continues at coordinate 242,787 of LPNX011049690.1, forward strand.
TTATGGTCCTAATATTTCTCAACTAACCTCCAATTCCGGAGCGACACCTTCTTATGTGCCCTCAACCCTAGCCCCTAAATCCTATGTCCCACCTTACCTTGGACCCACCTGCAGGAACCTCCCTCAAGGATACTCTCTGCACCCAAAAACTATCCCTTACTATCCTTGCTAAAACCCTCAACCTCGATTGCACCAACACTGCCTCAAACTTATCCCATTCCGAAGGAGCAATTTTATGCCCATGAAAATCTAATACAACTTCCACTAACCCCCAACAACCAACAAGGGAAACCTAATTGGAGATGAGGTAGGAACCTTGGAAACAATCAACGTTACGGAGGGGGCGGACCACCTCCTAATCCTCTAGGAAACAATGGATCCAATTCCTCCAACCAGGACCCTAATCAACCACGTAGAAAATGAAAGAACCCACAGTCAAGAACAAACCACCCGTGTTCTTTTTTTTATGTCTACGGAAGCTACACACACCATTGTCCACACTTATCTAGAGCCCACTAGCTTTGGGACAAGGCTAACCGTCGAGATATTGTCGCGGCCCTTCAGGTGAAACCTCCCCCACCCCAGTCGACTTAACATCCTATGGTATTTCCAAGTCCTTTACCTAGTCAAGGGGTGGTCACAACCCAAACAATGACATAGTATGTTGCATCTTCATGTTAACCCATGACTCAGGAATGCAAAATTTATTTACACTGACTTCTGATGTCAACCTAAAAAATAGGAGAAACCAATACGAGTTGGCCCCTGAGGTTTGCTTCAACTAGTAATCCTGGTGACTCTTCACCTGTTGACCCAACCTTGCAGTTACCCCCCCACTACATATATGAACCCTAAAGCTCCAAATTTTCCCTTGCATTGCATCTTGAACAACCCTAACATTCAAGCCACTCCGAATTACAACATTGTGGATGATTTGGCCCAGTCCCCTGCTTCCATGTCAACCTTGGAAGCTATCATGAACTTCCCAACACAGCATAAATCCATGTTATATGCATTAAGTTCCATCGATCCCATCAATGCACATTTTATGACTTTTGATCTCGATTAGTTCGAGCCATGGATTTAATCTTCGATTGCTTTCAAAATTCTTGTTACAATCCAGAAATTAGTCATTCACCACTGCATTGTAGATGAGGGCGCATCCACATGCATTATTTCCACCTTTGTCTGGAAAAATCTTGAGTCGCCTAAGTTACATCCATTCTCAATTGCCTTATGTGCCTATGATGGTCGTGTTTCTTAACCCCAAGGACTTCTCCTAAATGTTCTTATTGAGTTAATTGGAAAGACTATCTTGATAGATATTGAAGTGGTCAACACTTAGCTTGATTATAACCTCCTCATTGGGCGTAGTTACATATATGCTATGAAAGTCATCACTTCAACCATTTTTTGGACCATGATGTTCCCCCGTGAAGGGAAGATAGTCCAAATTTATCAACTGATGTATTATGATCCCAAGGTGCCTACCACCCCAGAAAACCTCTTTCCCATGGTGGACAATTCCATAAATAATGCATTTATCCCTGATTGTTTGTCCTCGCGCTAGGTATTTTTCAAGAGGCCCCCATGACTGCCAATTTTTCAACATTAGGCTCCACCCCCAATAGTGGTACAAATATATTAACTGTGTACCCTCTCCTCTGATACACCTAGACCTCAATGTCAACCCTATAAGCATCTAGAATTGCAATGGATGCCATCCGCCATCCCTAATTCTCTTCTTGGTAATCAATGGGGAGCCATGCCCATTCAACAGATACCTTTTTTATGTGATTAGGAATCGTAAGCACACTCATTATGGAAACCCTCAACTTTTCAAGCTTAACCAGGGTCCTCCCAGTGTGGTACCTCACACCCCCAACCCCACAGGTCATTTTGACACCAATCTAACCTATTAATATTGCTAACCAACCACCCCCGTGTGTACCCTCATTTTTTAATCCTCCTCAAGCTGTATCACAAACCGCCCCTAGAAAAACCCCACATCCTCCCAAGAAGAAGGTAGGGGGAAATACACCGAACACCAACCAGAGCAAGGTTGTGTGTATACCTACTCCACCTAGGCTCGAACACTGCTTCCTTGTGTACTATGTGACATCACTACTCATGCTACCTATAATTTTATGCATTTTCCCATTCTTCGAACATACATGAAAATGCTTGATGATGACGAGAATTCGTATTATGTTCCTTTAGTGATTATTGGGACCCTTTCTCAAAATCATTGACTTTTTGTCGGGCCACCTTCTAGGACAACGTTGATTTATGTGCCATCGTGTAAGTCGCCTTATATATGTATTTGTATGAATTATTTATATTCAAGATGCAAATTTATGCTCACATATCCATGGTTTGTGTACAAATATAGGTTTTGGTTGCGTGCCTCCATTGTGGTATCAATAGCGTCTATAGGTATGACCCCTCCACTGGTATATATGACATCCTTTCCCTCTATCAAGTTGATGCATTACCTCAATTTTTATCGCTTGAGCCTAGAGGACCCCCCATTGTCTGAGTAAATGGCCTTGCCCAACCACCCCTGCATTTACCCTTGCTCAACAGAAGAGCCTTCCTTTACATGGGTGACTATTTTTTAGAACCCCTTGCATTTGGTACCCATGTCATTCAAATTCCCTTAGGATTGGGATTCCGTATAGTTTGAAAACTAAGTTGAAGTTGCATCCATTTCCTCATATTATCGCATATTGGCTTGTTCCCTTGAACTCCCAACATGGAGTTTTTATTAAGCTATTTTTTAACTCATTAGATAATTAAAAGATTGTCTAGTGATATTGTTTCTTTGAGACTCATTTAAGGACGTGAAAGAACATCCGTCAAGTATATGTTTACCCCTTTTTTGGGTCGGATGGACTATTACGAAAATGGAATACTCTAGTCCCTTTCATCGAGAAGAGTTCTCCATTTCACACTTTCATGCCTGTCTAGACCTTGGAGACTAACTTCATGAAAAATACCACCATCGGAGTGTTCTTCCAATTTTTAGACTCTCTAAACTTCAAAACACCGATGAGCATCAACTGACGCGGGATTGATAAAATGAATGGGACGGTTCCATCTCGAGCACACTTTTATCCCTACTTTGAGATCCTTAAACCATGAAGAAGGCTAAACCGATGCTTCTTAGCACTCCTACAGATCACATACAGTCCCTTGTGTCAGTTTCATTCCCAATCTCCTTTGTTCATAGTATTATGCGATGAGTCACCCTTGGACCCATTTTCTCTTCATGATCAATCCTTCCCCCTTTGAGATCATCCCATTGCAATTATCCCTCTCTAACAATTTTCCCCTCCCTTGACATCAGTTTCATATGATGCCAGGTCATCCCTACTGTCATACTCTCAACAAAGGAATTTTGAGTCCCATTACTCGGTCACTTTCATATACATCGACATTGTCCCAGCCCAATGTCATGTCCCATTCACTCCATCGTTGTATACCTCGTGCTCCTATCAAGGAACCATTATTTCCTTGGTAGTTGCAGGTCTCCCTCTGTCAACACCAACGCATATATTCCAGAGGATAGACCCAAAGGTCCTTGTAGCTTGGCCTCAATTCCATCATCGATGAGTTCCTACGAACCATTTGAGGGGAGTCTTTATTTCCCTTTCAAGTGTTTTTCTCTCACATTATTGATATCATCCACATCATCGCATTGTTGAGATTCATACAGGGTTTGGTCCTTTCATCGGTCAGTCGAAGACCCTGGATATAACTTAATTCTAGCACATTGGTGAGCCCCTTTTTTAACCATGTTATTACTATGTTCCTTAGGATATCTGGGTTGTGTTGGCAATAGTGCTTGCAATCCATTCATGCTTCCCAATACATCTAGTTCTAGTTGTTGTATATTGTACCTTTGAGATTCAGATTCTGAGTTGTCTGAGTCCTTCCAATCGTTGGACCTTTCAGTGTATCAGTTGTGAACATGCATCCATGTTACATGTCATCGTTTCCAGTCTCATCTCTTCATATCATTCATCATCGGACCACCATTTTATTCCATGTCATAGTCCTTATGGGACACTTATGATGTACACAACAGTTATTTATGTATTTATGACTCAGTATTTACGTTTTAATCTATTTTATTTTCATGCTCCTAAGCATTGAACTTTGATTTATGTTTCTATTTACATATTTTAGTCTATATTTTACTAGGTTTTACCCACATCTACCACACTGACAACAATGCCTAGGAGCATTTACTCTGTAGTGAATGTGGACAACTTAAAAATCTATAAACTTTTCATCTTGTATTATGAACGTGAGCAGATCTTACCTTTTGTAGAAGAATTAGCACTAGAGACTTCGGAAGAGTTAGCAGAAGACACCATGTTGCATAAGAAGTACAAAACTACCATTTTTGGGTAGTGTGATTTCTAGCATGTGGGGTTAAAAGGACAACTTTTAGGCAAGGCTAAATGGTATTCCAATGAGAAGGTAGAGGAAAATTTTCCTCACCTCATTTAGTAAAAGATTTTGGGGACCAAAAGGCTTCCCAAAATGGGGAGGTATGATCCGAAATGGATCAATATATACTTTGTAACCTATTTGGAACTTTCATGGTCGAAAGTTTAAATGAATTGGCTTGTAGCGCCCATTTTATGGTCAAGTCTCATTTTGTAGATTTGGAGTCCATAACCTTCTTATGATAATTTGAGGGTATAGAGGGAATATTTTAGGGTAAAAAACCCCATCTAAGAATCCATGGTCCATGACATGATTCTACACTCAGATGCCTTTCCAATGGTCCAAATATTGCTTCAATAGGAGTCTATATAAAGAAGTTATTCCTCCCGCAAGTTGGCCCATCTAGTTGACCACCATAGTTCCAGGTGGATTCCATGTCATCTCTCATTTCTCACACATGTGGAGCTAGTCATGTGTGAAATTTTGATAACATTCTGGAAGGTCCAAAAATTCTAACCCTAAACCAGAATTGAGGCATGTACAAACCCTAAAATTAACCCTGAACAGCTATCGAGCTATGTTAAATATTGAGCTATTAGGAAAAGAAGGGGTTCCATTTTCTATTATATTGTTCCATAGCTAAGCAATAATGAGGGGTGGTTGTGAAGCATAAGAAAGGGGGTAATAGAGTTTGTAGCAACCATTCAAGCCACTGTGTCCAATGTAACTCCATCGCGAGTATTGATTTCCTTTTGTATTTGCATTCTACCTAAAAAAGCAAGGCATAGTCCTCATTTCAACCGGGATTTTCCCCATAGGGGTTTTCCTAGGATAAATTACGTGTTGAATGTGTGTGGATTATGTATTTCTTGCCTTATCATTTGTCTTATAGTTCGAAAAATAAATTAATTAAAAGAACTAGGGGTAATATCCATTGTGGCAAACTGTTCTAGTGGAATATCTAAGACAGTTTATGGATCACTACCACATGCCATTTGGCACTTGAATCCCTCCTTCTTGACACAAAACAATCCACACTCCACATGCCATCTATGCCATGTAGAGCATCTTCCTAGTAACCTCCATGGAACCCCAATGAAGGGCATCCACCAATCTACCAAGAGATCTCTAATGCCGAAGGGAAGAACACCAAGCCATAACCATTCTGAGGTCAAGCATCCATTGGTCAAGCTATGTCAACTGCGAATATCCATCACAACCCATGCTACAATCCATATCAAAACATCTAAGATATGAACATACACCATATACTCCAAATCTCATGAAGCACCCCAACATATTATAAACACTTTCCAAATCACTCAAAAATCTAATAATCACATCAATAAAAAAAAATCAAAATAAAGTTAATATAAAAAATAAGAATCAACCTAATGTGAATACCCAATTTATGCTTTAAAAATGAATCATCCACATTCACATAATCAAACTTACTATCCTCATTTATACTTTATAATATAATCATACCCTTAGCACCCAATGTATGCTTTAAAAAAGAATCATCCACGTTCACACACTCAAACTTACGTCGTCAAGAATCATTCAATTTCACATATCACATTGGAAAAAATACTAGCACCTCCATTTATATTTTTAAACGGAATAATATATTCACTTAGCAACTATTGTTTTAGGTTATTTCAATTATTTTTATAAAATGAAATTTAATTTTTGAACATGTCTCACGTGTAAATAGTGTAAATATAGTTTTGTTTTATTTTTTATTTATTTTTATTTATAAATATTTTTTTTAATTTAATTGAGATTTAAAATTTTGACACTAAATATAATTTTGTTTTAATTTTTATTTATAAATATATATATTTTTTAATTTAATTGATGCTATACTATAAAAATCAAGATTTAAAAATTTGAAAAAAAAAAGTTTTTATACATTAATGTACTTAAACTTCTAATTTCTATAGAATTTACTAATACATAAAATATTTACAATTTTCTATTTTAAATATGAAATATTATATTTGCTTCTTCACATTCTTTTTTTGGCTGTTTTCTATTTTAAATATGGAATATCATATTTGCTTCTTCACTTTCTTGTTTTTTCTTAATCTACTATTAACAATAAAAAAATTTAATAGATTATTGTTATTTTTAATCTATTTTTTTGTTTTTTTATTAAAATTCTTTAATATAATATGAATTTTCTTAATTTTCTTACATTTCCATGATTTTATTCATTTTTTTTTATTGCTAATTCATTTTAAATAAGAGTTCCATCTTTATTAGATTCTACTCTAAATTGCAATAGATAGCCAGCTGTCACTAAAATACTAATCACAAGATAGAAATTGCAACTACAAAAAAATAGATAAAACACAACATTAAATTCTCCACTATAGATAAAACACAACATTAAATTCTCCACAAATCAAGATGTTTTCTAATGAAATGTTTCTAAGGAAAGCTAGGTGTCAACCCCAATATTTTTCTCCAAGCATGCATTTTGCAAGGCAGATGGGTTCAACGCTTGGGTTTTCCATTAACATTACAAGCTTGGCCCAAGAGTAGAGCTACTCTATACCCAATGAGCTTGCTCTCCACTCAACAATTCAATGCTTGGGTTGATAATACACAGACTATCTTCTCTCCATGTATTTGGTATCTAACAATCAACTCTCAAAATCAAGCAATCATGATGGAAGGTAAATTTTGATTAGTGGTTTTGTTATAATTTTATATTATATTCCGTTTTACTCAAACATATTCAATTTGACATGATTTGTTTGTTATGTAGGTTGATACATGTTCTTAATGAAGTTAACAGACTATCAGATTTTTTTGAGCACATGGACCTAAAGCATATCTATCGAGAAAGGAATTTTCATGCAGATCCCCTTGCAAAAGTTGGTGCTTTGGTTATGGATGGGCACTGGTATATTAAAGAGTATCGAGCTCCGGATTGCACTGAAAGTTATCAACTTTATTAACAGATGAAGTTTTTTGGGTTTAAGTTCCATTCTGATGGATATAGTTGCCTTATTTGATCAAATTTTTGAACTTTATATATGATGATGTGAAGATTTGTTGACTGTTTTAAGTACTAAACTTATGTTTCAGTTTTATGAATCTTTTTTGTAAATATCAAATATAATGATCTTTTGATTGTTATGATATATTTTTCTGAGATTTATGTTTTTTTTTTTCTGCTTTGTATGGAAAATACAATGAACTGATGTAACTAGTTGATACTAGGATACCATTTGGAGATTTTTTTGTGACAATGGACAGGTTTTTGTTCCATCTGTACAATGTAAATATATTTTACGATTTTTTTCTATGGAAAAAAGGTTGATACATTAAGTAACAATGACCAAAGATGGATACATCACCTAATCAAAATGTCACAAATAATGAGGTCAAATAGAGATTTTAATATTTAAATATTGTACTAAAGTTTGGTCTCAATTTTCAACAAATACGAGGCATGAAAAAAAACATATTTTTTAATATTCAACATTGATACCTGACATGACTTGTCTTATATTAAAGAGATGTTCTCAATCTTTTTCACTTAAATCAAAGTCATCTTTCAAAGCAAATGCTTCTAGTTTATACAAAGACAATACTTTTTCCATGTGGTACATCTCTCTGTCTCTTTAAGAAAAGCAATTTCGAGTTGTATGAACTTTTCATTGATAAATAATTGGTAACTTAAATTCTATTTTTATGATTTAGAAACATTTAGGGAATCACTTCCATGCTTGCTAGTTAGCTTAAGAGTAAGTCATATTCATATTGTAGTAGATTCAATGAAAAGCTTAAACAAATATTTGAAGTGAAAATTCATCATAGTTTGAGTATTTTCAAGTAGAAACTGTAGTATTCATTGCTACATATTAATGCATATGTGCTTATTGAATAAACAATCTTAGTGGTGATATTATTGTTTAGTATTTCTTAGTTCTTATTATTTGTATTTCAATATCTTTTTTTTTTTAAGGCAGGGAATTTGTTGCTAACAACCCTTGTTTATATATTCACATTGTTTATATCTTAAAATATGCTCTTCTTCATTATTTTCCAAATAATTTAATCAAAATATTGCATTGCATTTCTAATTTCTTTTCAGTTTTAGTAACTTTTACGAATTTTTGAAACTATGATAGAGTTTCTTATATAAACTCTCTCTCTCTCTCTCTCTCTCTCTCTCTCTCTCTCTCTCTCTCTCTCTCTCTCTCTCTATATATATATATATATATATATATATATATATATATTTGTGTGTGTATTATTTTTAAGTATTAATATATTACACGTTGATTTCATTTATAATACTAAATCCTTTCATAACAATGAATACATTGTACAAACTGTATAGATGAGAATTTCTACTTCGGAGCTTTGCAAGGAGGATGGTTGACAGAGTTCAATGGACGACAACATATGGGGAAATAATGGGACAGACAAGGTCAAGATCGAAATAATTTGGGTCACCTCTGATGAAATGGGAGGAGAGGGATCAAGAAATCAACATGCAAACCTGAAACAAACATTGGAGGGGAGAAGGCCAGGGAAATCCATGCCTAGATTTGACCGAATACCCTCGATGCAAATCAGATCGAGTAGATTATGGGAACGTATTTAGTAGATTAAGGACTATTACCTAATTGGGGAATTTGTAGGTATACTTCCTTCTAAAAATCCCTAATTTGGTGAATTAATTCCACATGGAAGCCTAATGGTCACTACAATTTATTTATGGGATCGAAGGGTTTTTTCACTATAAGTTTTATTAGTTTGGAGTATCATAACCTTGTGATGGATGAAAAACACTATTTTTTCTATTTGGTTAGCATCTTTCTATGACCATGGAAGGAACGCTTTGATCCAGACAATGAGGATATGAGAACGACCCCAGTGTGGATCCATTTGTATTCCCTCCTAAGGGAATATTGCGTTCTGGATATATTAGATGATAAAGGGAAACATATGGGTACCTTGATTAATATTTCAAAGCAGATAAAGGTGCAGAGGTATAAGGCCTATGCCAGGATTTGTGTCTACATGGATGTCACAAAGGAATTACAAGAGGCCATTAACCTAACTTGGGAAGACGAATCTTGGACCCAACCACTAGATTATGAACAGATCTGTTAGCACTCCAGGAGTCCTTCTAGGTTGCAGTCGAAAGAGCCTGGTAACTTAATCTTATTTTCAATGATGGATGGATAATTGGATCAAGATGGAATGACTAACTCACTAAATTCCTTACTCAAGACAATCTAGGTATATCAAGGGTTACAAGGCTTTCAAAAGCTATAATCAGATAGTTAATTTTATCAATATGAATGAAGAAGCTAACTCTATCAACCAGAACATACATATATAAAACAATACATATGATGGGTTAATAAAACTAGTAATGAGTACTTATGATCCCTGCTTACAAATCAGTAGGTAAGATGACAGTCACCAATGGATTATGTAAACGCAGATAAAGAATATAATTCAACTCATAAGCATAGAATAGGTATGAAAAAGAGAAGTCTGATAACAACAGTGAAAGAAGCTTGTATCTTGATATATTAAAAAGACAGTCCTTCATAATTTACAACATAGTAGTGTATCCAAAATCAAACCTTCAGTCTCAAGACTGAATTCTCCCGCCCCCCGCTTTCCTTACATTGAAAGCAATAAACTTAAATAGCCTTTTACAATCTAAAGGAGATCCTCTAAAACTGAATCTAATGAACACTTGTCAAATCAAAACTAATTACAAATGATATCCTATTAAAAGGATAGGTATCCTTTATTAATTTTAAATCTGCCATATAAGCTTCTCGAGGATAAACTCATTGTTTAGAATCTTCAACCTACCACATAAGTCATGAGTCATCATACTAGACTCTGGAAGAATTTATCTTGACCTAAAATTCTACCACCTGTTGATGAGTCACCTACTTTAAAGGCTGAAGATAAGGTCAAAGTTGACTGAATCTGCCACCTACAGGAAAATCCCCAATTTGTAGTGCAATACACTTCAGAAGAGGGCCTGCGTTGACAACTAGCTGTAGGTGATTGTCTTTGAGCAATATGAGTGGAGAATTTTTTTTGGTAGATGAATCAAGTGCTAGAGAATAACAAAAGTCATTTGAAGTTTTCAACCACAGCTGGGCATTGAATTTATTTGTCTTTTGAATAAGTAATATATATAGGATCTCAGCATCATCTGATTACTGAAGTGGATCTGCTTAACTTTCTTGTTCTCTGTTGAATGGTATCTTTGACTACATAGATGCTCTGTTTCTGTGTTTTCGGTGGTTAGGAGAGGCAAAATTCGATACTATTAGCCACCTAAAGTTCCACTTTTAGTGGATAATGAACAGTTGAAATGTTCGCTTAAGCCACTGAAAATCCTGTTTTAAGAAACCCTTCTTCATCATAATGAATCTCATGTGACCAGAGAAGCGATGTGAAGGCTCCAACTTCTTCAAAGTTCTTTAGCAGGTTTACTTCCCAAAGTCTTGTTTAAACCATTGAATGGATAACATTCATGTGTTGATGGCAGGAATTTGAGATGAAAATTGTGTTATTTATCCCTAATCCGAACTCATTCAATGCTTCACACAACAACATATAAATACCATCATTGGTCCTGGAAAACCATGTTGAGAATATTAATCGTTATTTGTGACATTAGTGATGATATTTTCGATCCATCTATATGCAAGCTAATGCATCACAACCTGCCCATCATTCCAATACCTTATGCATGCTTCTTATTTCGTGTTGTAGATATATAGACCCGAATCGAGCACCTTGAAACTGTTATTTCTCTCCTTTGTTACAAGCCTAATACTGTGCGATGTCGATTTGTTGGACGCATGAGTGTAAGACAACCTTTCCTCATTTTATAATCTGAAACACTTTGACATATGTGGTTGATACCTACAAGCACTTGGCGACAACAAATCTTCCTTTATCTCAAATGACACCTGCAAGATAATTGATTAAGAGCATATCCCCAAGAAGGAAACTAATTGGATCGAGGTCTGAGGTCCATGGCAGAACAGGACATCGACAAAATCTATGTACTGTTGATGGAACTCCTTGTCTAGTTTCGAGATAGGATTCCTGAGGTTAAAACCTGTGATATCATCATGCAAATGTATGAACTTTGCTCCTCTTAACACTTCCTTGTGGCCTGGTGCCTTTGACCTGTCTAATGTTCCAAAAACCGAACAACCATCAATCATAGGGCACCTGTAACTTCACTTGGAAAAGGGAAGTATGTTGCATGAATTTGATGACTTAAGTATTGACTTCGCTTTGACATATGGACATGGATTATGGAAAATTACCAAGAAAAAATGAAAAATTAAGCATGAACGAATGAAGCTCCTCAAAATTTACAAAACTATTTCAGGAGATAACAATATCCCCTTTCGATGTTGAAGATGTCACCAGTATGAACACTTGTTCAAGGATTGTCCCCACAACAACCCTCCTCCTCCCAAACAACATAAGGGGGTTGAAGATCAAGAGTTTACAAAAGTTTAATCACATGAGTGAGGGGGGAAATGTCAGGGAGCTCTGAAGGTTAAGAAGAGGATCATTGTTTCTATCAAGTTTGTGATACTAGAAGACAAGGATGAGGAAGGGGAAGATTGGGATACTAACCCTGAAAAGAAAAAATAAATGGATCCTCTTAGAGACGAGCAGGAAGAGGAATCCTGGAATATTGATGAATAGAAAGTATCAATCTAGGAGGAGATGGAGATAGAGGAAGAAGTGGAGGACATGGACATTAGTGAACTAGATCTAAACAAAATAAAGAAAACCTATATTAATAAAAAGGGTAAGGGATACATCCCACAAGAATAGGTTTCCCTCCTCTAACAGGATATAATCAAAACCCGATCTATAATCCCTTCGGGAATAATCCCAGAACCACAAAAGGATAATAAGAGGAAGCATTAGGAAGTGGGAAAAAATCCATAAAGGAAATCAAATCGACAACACATTGCAACAACAGGATTGAGGTTGGTAGAATAATGTTAATACCCTACTATTATGGATGCACTAGGATTTAATTATGTTGTGTTATCGATGAAAATTATAACCTGGAATATTCGCGTGATGAATGACCCTCAAAAGGTTAGGTTATTGAAAAATAAAGTTTAGAAAGAAAACCCTACAATAATGTTTATCCAAGAAACCAAGTGCTCTAAGAATCAGTTTAGAGAAACATGAAGAAAGGTGTGGAAAGGATGTGAAGGAATAGGCATATATGTTAGAGGATTGATAGGAGGTTTAATAATTCTTTGGGACCCTACCAAAGTAAGCCTTTATGGTTCTATGGCTAACTCTTAATCCATTTCAGCTGAATTTCAAGTGATGGGCTCTTCAACCAAGGGAGTAATAACCAATGTATGTGGCCCTCACTCCCCACATCAAAAAGAAATATTTGTGGACTCGTTGAAAAATATTCATGAACAGACTAGGGGATGGCATTGGATTATGGGAGGGGTTTGTAACCTAATTACCTCCTTGGATGAAACGAATAAAGGTAGAAGAGATATGGAGGATGAAAATGTCCAATTCAAAGAGACAATTGAAGAGATAAAACTTATGGACATTGTGTCTGGAATTGATACCTACACTTGGAATAAAAAAAGATGGGGGGACCGATACATAATGTCTCGGTTGGACCAATTTTTTATTTCTAAATCAATTATGGACTTAGGATCGAGCATCTTGACCTTAGTATTACCCTTGGCTGGTTCATATAATTCGTCGATCAGTCTCTAGTGGAGCGATATGGGGTCCCAGTTCAACAAACCCTTCAGGTTTGAGCAATTTTATCTCATCCACCGGGACTCTAAAGAAAATGTGCAGCAATGGTGGGTGGAATTAGATGGGGATATGGTCAAATCATGTGCAAATTCAGGCAAAAACTTAAGGCGTTAAAGGAGAATATTAAGAAATGGAACAAGGAGGAATTTGGGAACATTTTCTTTTACAAAAGACACTTGGAAAAGAGAATAGAAGAAATCTAGATCCAAGGAATGAGGGAGGGTTTTTCTGCAAAGTTTAGGGTTAAGGTGACCCAAACTAAATCCAAACTAGAGGAGAGAGAAATCTAAGAAGAAATTATGTGGAAGAAAAAATCAAGGGTGAAGTGTTTAAAGGAGGGGGGAGGAACACCAAATTATTCCACATGGATACTACCCAACAACACATTCAGAACATGATGCTAAGAATCAAGAATGGGGACGGTGAGAGTTTGGAAACAAGGGAAGAGATTGAGGGAGAGCTCTGTCAAATTTTTTAAGACATTATGACGAATCATGTTAGGGATAGGCAAAGGGATATCAAGAGGATAACTCAACATATCCCATCCTTGGTTACTCAAGACCATAATAATATTTTTTGAAGGCCATCACTCAAGAGGAGGTGGAAGAGGCAGTGGAACTGATGTCTGAAGGCAAGGCCCTAGGACCAGATGAATTCACAATGAATTTATTTCATCGCTTCTAGAATATGATCAAGAATGAAGTACGGATGATCGTGGAGGATTCAAGAATGTTGAAGCACATTCTCTTAACATTCAATGCAACTTTCCTTAACGCTTATACCAAAAAGTGAGGGAGATGATTCCACGGGAATGTTCAGGCCTATAGATTTATGTAATGTTATTTACAAAATCATCACCAAGATGATTGCCAAAAAATTGAATCCTATTCTCCCCAATTTGATATCTCCTGAACGATCGGGGTTTGTGGAGGAGAGATAGATAATGGATGGAATTATACTGTTACATGAAGTTATTCACTCCCTAAAAACTAAGTGAATTCTAGGGATGATGTTAAAGCTTGATATTGCCAAAGCTTATGATAAGTTGAGATGGGAATATATTAGGGAGGTCCTAAGGGCGTTAGGGTTCCAGGAATATTGGGTCCATTAGATAATGGGCCTTATCATAACAACTTTCTTCTCCATCCTTGTCAATGGGGCCCCCACGGGGCTTATCGAATCTTCTAGAGGCATCAAAGAAGGGGACCCTTTTTCTCCATTTATGGAGGAGGGTCTAGGTCGTTTAATAAAGGCAATGCAAACTAGCAATGAGTCAATGGGAATCAGAGTCCACCCTGAGGTGGAATTCTAGTCACACCAACAATTTGTGTATGTTAGGATTATTTAATAATCCTCCCTTTTCCACCTTAGTCATTCAACCACTTTCCTAGTTTAGGATGATGGTATCACTTTCCTAGTGTTATGCAGATGTTATATGAGGCCCACTAGCCACTTGATGCACCCTCATGCATGAGTTTAAGACCTATGGAGACCAATCCTTAGATTTTAGGATCTCAATCAATGTTTTAGGAGTCTCACCTTTAGTTCACCTTCATCTGAGTGGAGTTAAGCTCCAATGGCCACTTTCAGTTAGCCAAGTCTCCTAATGCGCCAGTTTTACATGGGATTTTCATGATTTAAGGATAAAGCCGCCCATGCTCACCTACCATCTTAATTAACAAATTCTTAATTGATTCAGTTGTCTGGAGTTGCACTAGTGATGTCTAGAGTGGTGATATTTCCTAGGTTAGTCATGTCTACATTCAAGGATTCGAATCACTCCTGGAGTATTTGAATTTCCTCTTTTGTACTATGTATTGTTCATACACAGGCTAATAATTAATGTTACCATTTTATTGCTTCCAATTAGTGTTTCTTCCATGCTTAATTTCATAGTGCATTTTTATCATTTTTAACACTACAATTCATCTTTCTTCCTAATTCTTTCACTATAATGTATTCTCCAACCTCATGATCTCCTGTCGTTCATAATTTCACATGGTATCATAGCTCTATAAAGCTAGTTTACCTTTGATTTGAGAGCTTTATGTAGGTTTTTAGAAGTTTTTAGTAAAAATTGTGTTGTTGCTATAGTTGCAAAATGGAGAATTCAACTCCCTTGACACGAAGAATCCTCACACGCTTCAATTATTTGTATTAGAGGGAACATGTGAAAATAATATTGCAAAAAAAGAGTCTGTACAGGGTCACAATGGGCAAGGAGGACGAACCTCGGGAAGCTATTGAGAAATGAAAATACTTGAACAAGCTTAATGAATCTTTTGGTTTTATGTGTATTCACATATCCAAAGAATTGATCTTCCATATTGATGGTTTGAAAACCCCAAGGGAGGTCTAGCTAAGGCTTGAATCTCTATTTGGTAAGCAAGATGAGTCGAGAGGCCACATTTTGGAGAATGAATTAATTACTCTCCAACCCAGCAGTTTCGAAACCATTCAACAGTTCTTCACCAAATTCAAGTCTTTGGTTACGCAGTGCAAACAATGTGAAATTGATAATAAGTATGAGCAGTTGGTGTTATCCATTCTAAGTAAGATTGGCCTTGTATTTTCATCTTTTGTGTCCACCTTCCACTCTGGGAAACTGACATTAACCCCAAATTGGAAAATACCTTCACTAGATGCATTCATTGAATCCCTTATCCCATAACAAGACAAACTAATCCAAATGGGAGCCCCAAAAGCCTCTAAGAGTCAATATATTTTGGTTGGGGAGTCAAAGAATACGAAATCCAAAGGGAAGCAGAGGGGAAAGTATAAGAAAATTTATGAATCCAAACAAAAGGAGAAGTTTAATCCATCAGATGGAACCTCGAGTTCCACTAAGGATAATCAAAATAGGTTTGAAAATACCAATTTTACCTATTACTATAAAGCAAACCATATAGAGAGTTCCTGTATAAAAAAAAATATAGATCAAATGGCCAAACTTCTTGAATAGAACAACATTTCCCTCCCAGAAAGCGCAAGGAATACTAATTCTAGAGGCAAGACAGATGATCATGAGAGATGCCATGCACTGAAGGTTGGATTTTCACAATATCAAGCCTTCCTCATATATTTTGGAGCCTCCAACCACATGGTTTCCTCCAAATAGTCGTTTTCTTCTTTAGATCTCACTGATGGTCCAAGCATTCACATGGTAGATGATTCTCATATCCCATATGTAGGGAAGGGCACAATACAATTCGAGCACTGTGTGTTCAACAATGTTTTGTATGTACCCTTCTTAGCAGCAAACTTGTTATATGTTTATCAAATGACACACAATGGTTCAACAAAGAGATTTGTTTTTGGTCATGACACAGTTGATATTTCAAACATCTCTTCCTGGAAGATGATAGCTAAAGGTGTTGCAAACCATGCCTCCAATGCATATGCGTTCTCACACTTTTTTCCATACTCACATCAAAGTTCCCTATTGACCCATGCCAATATTACAAGTAGACTATAGCTTGAGATATTTGGTCATCTGAACTTCAAGTACTTTCAATAGTTGCACAATGAAGAAATGGTTGAAGGATTTCCCCTGATAAAGTTCTCTCATGAAATATGCAAAGGTTTCTTGGTAGGGAATCATCAAGAGTGAAAGTATGATGTTGGGAAGGCGAGGAGAGCTTCCTCCACACTTGATTTGATACATAGTGATGTCTTAGGATCAATTCCTATAGCTTCTATGAATTGATCCAAATACTTCCTGACCTTCATAGATAACTATTCTAGGTTTTGTTAAATCTATTTTCTTAAGAAGTCTAAGGTGTTTGAGACTTTCAAAGTTTTCAAGGCCTTAGTTGAGAAAAAACTAGGAAGAATATCAAAGCACTCAGATATGACAATGGAGGGGATTACATCAAGAGAGAGTTTCAACGTCCCTATTCTTCTGAGGGCATCCAAATGCAAAATTTTGTCCCATAGACACCACAACATAATGGCATAGATGAGAGGAAAAATCGATTATTGAAATATATGGCCACCTTCTTGATTGAAGCAAGGGATCTTCTACCATATCTCTAGGAAGAAGTAATGAATTGTGCTTAGTACATTAAGAATAATGTATCCCAAATGTCAGTAGTTGAGGTCACTCCATTCAAAGAACTGATGGGACATAAGCTTGATGTCTCACATATGAGGGTTTTTTGTTCCGAGGCTTGGGATAGAATCCTATCTGGAAAAAAAAATGCATTATGTCGAGATATGCAGAATTTGCAAAAGCTTACAAGATGATGGAGATTGCAACCAGGAAATGCTTCATTGAAAGGAGTGTCCAGTTCAATGAATATCCATTGCAATATCTATAGCTTGCTGAAGAGGAAGGTAAATATGCTCTACGTACACCATTTGTACATGACAATGTTTCTTCTGATGATTCAGATTCAGAATTCAAAGATGATGACCAAGTTGAAACAGATCTTGATGTTGAGAATGAAGATCAAGCAGATCTAGATCTAGATCCAGATCATGCTCCCAACCCTAGGCATAAATGGGCTCAAAAACTCATTGAAGTTGTTGGGAAAATCCATGGGGATCCATCTCACCAAAGGAGAACTAGATATGAGTACCAAGATGAGAACCTTGCACTATATCATACATATCCACTTCTCCTAGAGAGGTGCTACATGATGGTGGTGTCTGATCCAAAGTTCTACAAAGAGGATTTCCATGATCCAATATGGAACACTGCCATGGATGAGGAATATGAGTCATTGTAGAACAATGAGACATGGGGATCTTGTCTCCCTTCCTCCAGGGAGAAAGCTTGTCCAGTGCAAATGGATCTATAAAACAAAACTTGCATTTGATGGATCTACAACCAAGAACAAGGCTTGATTATTTGCAAATGGGTACTCTTAAGTTCATGTTTGGACTACAATGATACATTCACTCTTGTTGGAATAATGGATTCTATAAGACTGTTTTAGGCCATTGTAGCTTCGAAACAGTGGGAGGTACATCACATGGATGTCAAGAGTGCCTTCCTACATGGTGAATTGGAAGAAGATATATATATGAAATGTCCTAAGGGGTACATTGATGATCCTTCCTTGGTATGAAGGATAATGAAATCATTGTAAGGGATAAAGCAAGCCCCCAAGGCATGGTATGCCAATATGGATTCCTTCTTACTGTCACAAAGATTCAAAAGGTGAAAGTCTGGTTACATTGTCTATATGCAGTAGAAGGGAGGTTGCTTACTGTTGATTATATTGTATGTGGATGACTTACTCATCACTGGTGTTTCATCTACTGGATTGAGGAAAATCAAGTAATCTTTGAGAAAATATTTCTCCATGACAGATATAGGGCTACTTAGACAGTTTATTATCCTTGAAGTAACTCAAAAATATTTATGGATCATGGTTTCATAGTCAAGATATGTAGATGACTTGCTTAACAGATTCCACATGAATGATTGCAAAGAAGCAAATTTCCCTTTCCTATCTAGCATCATATTGGAAGAAGGTGGTTTTACTCCCTTGGTGATAACCCACTATAAAAATAGTTGATTGGTAGCTTACTGTACTTAACACATTCGAGACCAGATATGTCTTATGGTGTTAGTGGTTTTGCAAGGTACATGCAAGAGCCACATGAGTTGCATTGGAAGGCAGCAAGCAGAATCTTGAACTATGTGTAGGGTACTAGAAAAGTTTGGGATTCACTATTCTGATGGTGCTTAGTTAGATCTGGTTGGTTTTACTGACTCATATTGGGTTGGAGATAGTATTTAAAAAAAAATCTACTTCAAGATTTGTGTTTATGTTGGGATCACGACCAATATGTTGGTCAATCAAGAAGAAAGCAACTCTTGCACTCTCTTTAGCTAAAGCAGACTATAGGGGGGTTGTAATGTTTTCATTCAGGAAATTTGGTTACATGGAGTTTTGATAGAGTTTGGAATTTGCACTTCTCCTTCAGTAGACATTCTCTATGATAATTAAAGTGCAATTAAGATTTCCAGTGATCTAGTATAGAAACAACAAACCAAACACATCGAGGTTCATAAGCACTATATCATGGAAATAGTGCACAACAAGACCATCACACTACAATACTACCTTACAGAGGATTAGAATGCAAATATTATCATAAATTCTTTCACTAAGAAGAGATTTTTCTTTCTCAGATCTCTACTTCGAGTGAAGGCTGATTGAGTTCCTTGACTATTCATTTTTTACGGTGGAGGGGTTTCCCATGAGGTTTTCCATGTTTCCTTAGTTTCATGAGCAGTTGTTTTTCATTATTATTGTATGGGTGACCTTTGGTCTCGGTTTCCAAGGCCCAGTTTGTCCAAGTTTGGGTTAAGTAGGGATGTTAGGATTATTTAATAATCCTCCCTTGTCCACCTTAGTCGTTCAGTCACTTTGCTAGTTTAGGATGATGTTATCACTTTCCTAGTTTTATGCAAATGCTATATGGGACCCACTATCCAGTTGATGCGCCCCCATGCATGAGTTTAGGACCTATGGAAACCAATCCCTATATTTTAGGATTCCACTTAGTGTTCTGGGAGTCCCACCTTAATTTCACCTTCTTCTGAGTGGAGTTAAGCTATTATGGCCACTTTCAGTTAGCCAAGTCTCCTAATGCGCCACTTTTGCATGGAATTTGCATGATTTAAGGATAAATGCACCCATGCTCACCTACCATATCAGTTAACTAATTTTGAATTGATTTAGTTGTCTAGAGTTGCACTAGTGATGTCTACAGTGGTGATCTTTCCTAAGTTAATCTTGTCTATAGTCAGGGATTCGAAACACTCCTGGGATATTCCAATTTTATATTTTGTACTATGTATTGTTCATACATAGATTAATGATTATTGTTACTAGTTTATTGTTTCCAATTGGCGTTTCTTCCATGATTAATTTCACACTGCATTTTTATTAATTTTTACACTACAATTCATCTTTCTTCCTAATTCTTTCACTATAAAGTATTCTCCAGCTTGATGATCTCTTGTGGTTCATAATTTCACAATGGATGATACATGCCTATGGGCCACCCCCCATTTCGGGGAAGAACAGGCTATAAAACGATGTCTAAAGCAATTTGGGGAGGTTTATGGTCTTGAAGTCAATGAGCGCAAATACCAAGTGTTCCTGTTCAATACCCCTCGGATAACTAGAATCAACATCTATAGAATACTAGGTTTTCACGAGAGATCCCTTCCATCCAAATATCTTGAGGCACCACTTTCCAACTCTATTGTTCGGAAAGGGTCTTGGGATGATATGTTAGAGAAAATGCACCAAAGATTGTCGAGTTGGACCCTAATAGCACTCAATCTTGAAAGTATACTAGTTCTGGTTAAATTTGTCCTCCAAACCATGCCCATTTAACTTTTTTTGACCATAGCTTATCTTAAAGTGGTGCTAAAGGAGAATAGGATTATCCAACAATAATTTCTCATGAACGAGGGGAATGATCAATAGAAAATGGCATTGGTGAAATGGGATATGGTGTGTGCTTCTAAAAGGCATGGAGGGATGGGATTGCACGACCTAGAAAGGATGAACGTTGTTTGTGGGGCTAAAATTTGGTGGAGATGGGTGACCCGCAGCATGGAGCCTTGGGCTACATTCTAGAATTACAAATATGAAATAGGATGGAAAAATATGACTTAATCAATTTTTTTGAGGAAAAGTATGACTTGCATGTATGGAAGATGACAAATCTCGGTAGAAACTGGGTTCAAGAACACTGCTTTTGGGAAATATGAAATATGGATTCGACTCTATTTTGGAAATACTCCTAGCAACAAATGCCAGCCATAAGGAAGCACTGGGTTAAGGATTATTTGAAAGGGATGGGAGGAGAGGCTGAGTTCTGAATCTAGAACAAGGAGGATTGGTGAGAAAGGCTAGGACCTAGAGAAGAAGTGAATCCTTTGATGGAAATTCTATATGATAGAATAATTTGTATTCATGAAGGTGAGCACAATCCTTGCTAGCGATATAAACTGAAAGGATACTTGTCAATCAAATTATCATATGAGATATGGATGGGATTCAGTAATCCTCCCCAAGATAAGACCTGGAAAATATTGTGGGAGGCTCACCTATGGCCAAATATTTCCACTTTTTTCTGGATCATGATAAAATGAAGAATTATAACTGGATATAATCTGATAAAAATGGTGTTTCATGGGCCTTACCAGTGTTGTATGTGCTCAAATGTTGAGAAAATATAAACCACCTCCTTGACCAGTTCCATTTCTCCTCGCAACTATGGGACAAAGGAACAATTTCATTTACATGATCTTACATGCATAGAGGAAGACCAGATGATATATTAATACAATGGACCAAAGATCGTTTCCAACATCCCGTTATCAACATACTCTGGCAAATATTCCCAAGTTCTTTTAGTCTAAGAAGTCTAGAGAGAGAGGAACTCCCAAACCTTTAAGGGGTAGTCAAATGTAGAACTCGGTGTTTGGGAGATGACCGGGGCCAAAAATATGGAACCATAAGAGTGAAATAATGGGACAATAAATATTTGTAATCCAGTGGGAAAGAAACCCTCAACTTGCAAGCTTGGGGAATTCTTAGACCGCTTCAATTCTTTGGTATACCTCCAAATCAGCCTCCTGTCTCATCTATCCCTATTCATTGGTCAATTCCCCTGGCCAATCTCTTCAAACTTAATTTTGACAAGGAATAGAAGCGAAATCCTGGTCCTACAAGACACGGGGTGATTGTTATAAATCACACTAGGGAGATTATGGGTTACAACTTAGGATACCTTAGAATGGATACAAACAATACAGTCGATATTGAAGGAATGATTCATGGTTTGGTTATGCCACAAAGGAGACGTTGGAACCCCCTCATTGTGGAAACCAATTCGAGCATAATCTTGGACATGGAAAAGCATAACTACAATGGTGTCCCATACTCCAAGGTGGATAAAATATTGCGATAGGAATGTCGATTGGAGAGGCTAGCTGGACTCCTTAATTCTTAGCTGGTGATTTATTTATGTTATGTGTGAAGGGACAACAATAAATCCATCAACTTATTAGCTTATATTGAGACCCAGTTGCATAGGAACATCGAGGCCAATTCATGGGAAGCATTAAGTGATGGGATTCTCTAGGAGATATGTGAAGGGTAGTTGACTTGGGACCTGTCAGTTCATGTAGCAGAAGAGACAGTTGGGAACTTGGAGAGCCGATGATCAGTCTCGTGGTGAAATGAGAAAGGTACCAAAACATCATTGCACAAGGTGGGAAGGTACGAAGGACATGACTAAGGTATTAAGTGACATTAATAGGAATCTTAGTGAAGGTAGTTTTCAATGCATGATCATAAGTAGGACAATAAGTATGCGTGAAGGGATATCTGAGGACCTAATGGAACATATATAGGATATTACTTTTGGTAGGTGGAATTACATCAGCACAAGCATGAGGTTAATTATGACTAGTAATGGTAACATGTTATTTAAATCTAGCAAAGGTGGCCAACTTTCTGGACGTTCTAGAAAGCTTCCCTACATGCACCTGGTGGTTTTCCTATATAAAGAAGGGTACTTTCTCCACACTAGAGTTGTCATGGATAGGGGTGTTGAGGTTGGTGGGGGAAGCATGGTGAATAAGTGAAGGGTGATGAGGAAGAATGATGCAAGTGGCAGTAAGCATGTCATAAGGGCCCATGTAAGGGAAGTATGGGAAGCCCGATACTTTCAACTTAGCCTGCCTACGACTGTCTAGAAGGAGATTGAGATGATTGAAGTTGGGTTAAAGGAAAGTTTGGATGATGAGTAACTACACAAAGAGAACAAGGATCCTGCGGATTAGGTCATGGACCTTGGAAATAATGCAAGTCGCCTAGGGCTCTATGAGAGAATGAATTCTCTGTACTAGACTATGAAGAATTTAATGGGGCATGTTTTATGGGAGAAGCAGAAGAAGGAAAAAGGTGACGAGGTGCCTATGGAATGTTGCAAGTCTCATCATGTTGATACCAACCTGGTGAACCCGAAAGTGGATGCTATCATGGTCGCGTCGAGGATTCAACTGCCGACTCTTCACCCTGTTGCTATGGGGACTTATGTTGGTGAATTTTCAACCCAGTTCCAGGATCCCCCATCGTTCCCGGTAGGATTTTGATTCTTAATTTGCATTTTTGTCTATTTTCTTGTTCAGAGAAGGAGTATTTTCAGTTATTCTTCAATTTAGTTTTATTCTGTGTAAGAAGTCAACTTTTATCGAGGCTTGTATCCAGTTTTGGATGAACTATCTTGGAGGGATCTATTGTAAAAATTTGTGGATGGGCAGGGGTAATTTTTTTTATGGGCTTAGGTTCAGCAAGGGTTAGTGTTGCGCCTGTCACAGACAGTTGATTTAAATTCACAATGATGTAATCCTTTTTCGTTTAGATAATATAAATCTTCTTACTTAAAAAAAACAATGAATACATTGTAAATTAAGTGCACAACTATAAAATAATAAAAAAAATATTTTCGATTTCATATATAATACTAATTCCTTCCATAACAATGAATATTAAAAAAAATGTACATTAAGAGCATAACTATAAAATAATAATAATAATATTACAACTTTTTAATATATTTTTTTCAAAAGAAGTTGTTACTTATTATTCTAAGCAAAAATCAAAGATAACATTGTCCTTTTACATCTTTTCCCATAAAAAATGAATGACATAGTTGTCGCATGGAACAAAATTCTCCTAAAATTTTACATAATAACCTTCAGGCCATAAAAAGACATGTCAGCCTCTCATCTAAGAACTATCAGCAAATAAAACTACAAATAAAAACCACAAAAGGACTAGGAAATCAATCCCAAACAAACAAAGCATCCACATACTTAAGAAATAGATAATGAAACCTTTGACAACACCATGTTGTCCTTATATTATTCAAAATGTAGAAAACCCTCCATCATTCCCATAGCTCGCTTTGACAAACTGTCAACCACAATATTTAATTGTCTAAAGGCATGAGAAAAGGAAATAACATAAATTTTGCTTTTAATATCTAATATCATTGAGCTCCAATTATCCAAGAAATCCACTTGTAAGTTTTCTCATCCAAAAGCCCAATCAATAACAACTTTGGAGTCCCCCAACACCTGAAGAGACATAATAACTTTATTAGAGGCAAACCAAAGAAGACTCCATAAGGCTAATAACTCATCCCTATTGTTTGTTCATTTTCCACAACCCACTTAGAGATGAAAAAAGTTATTTATTCTTTGCAATAATACACTGCCCCCCCCCCCAACAACACACACACATACCTAGCTAAGAAGCACCATAAAAATAGCCTAAAGAGCTCTCCTCGGAAAAAATAGGATTAGAGAGCATCCTAGGAAGATTTTATTTTTCCTCTTTAAAGTAATCCAGAAACGTTGCCAGTATACAAGAACTGACAACTGAGACATTTGGAACCACATTCTCAAAAATAGCCAAATATCTTTTTCTCGAAAGACCCCAAGCTACAAAACAAGGAACATCCTTATAATGTTTTACTTTGAAGGTCCAAGATTCCAAACAATGATCGAAAGTAAAGCCATTCTAAATCTCATGCATCTTGAGACTCACTCTAGTTTTCATCCAGACCTTTTTCCCAAAATCATAAAAGACAAAAAGATGCAAAATTGATTCGGCTTATTTCTTACACATGCTACAAATAGTAGGACCAAGGAAACCCCTCTTAACCAAATTATCCCAGATCAAGTTTTTTTTTACCAAACACAACCAAATGAAACATTTTAACTTTAAATGTGAGTTCCACTTCCATATTTTTTCATGCCACCACTTACCCATTTAACCAACATAATTAGTAGAAATAACCTCATATGCAAATTTAGCGCTAGCCTGACCATTTGAACCACCACTTGACCAAACCAATTTATCCTCATTCTCAACCAGCCTTATTCCAGTGTGATTCAAACCAATTAAGGGATCAATACCAAGTGGAACATGCTTCCCATTATCGACCTACCATGACAAACAATATCCTAGCCAAGTGAAAGAGCCAACAAACCCCCTCCAAAAGTTTGAAGAATTTGTCACACTCTTAACAATCAACCTTATTCACTCAACCATAGTCTTCCTCTTTAGATATTTTGCTTGAATAACCTCACTCCATAGACATGAACCAAATCAGCCCCTCCATACACTTTTCAAACTTATCTAGGATAGTTTTTTAAACCCCAACCCCCATCTTTTTTTGAAGAGAAATTTTATCCCAGCTTGCCAAATGATACTTATTACTATCAAGATTTATATCCCACAAAAATTTTGATGATCCTTTATCTAATACTATGGATAATAGACATTGGAATCTTTGTAAGAGAAAACCAATAAACTGGAATGCTTCTAGGATTGAATTTACTAAAATTGGTCTGCCCCTTAGGACAACCAACTAAAGACCCAATTCCCAGTTATTTTCTCAACTAATTTCAAAAGCCACAACCAAACCTCCTTTTTATAACAGTTTGGATTCAAATAATAACCGAGATATTTAAAAACTACATTAATATACTCCATAGTAAATGGAAAAAGGTTGATTACCTTATCCAAAACATCATTTGATATACTATTCTGGAGAAAATTTGATTTAACAACACTAATTTCCATACCAAAGGCTTCACAAAAAAATTAATAATCACATGAAAAGAAACCTAATCCTGTAAAGATCCATTCCCAAACAAGAGAACATCATCCACAAATAAAATGTGAGTAATATAGTGCACATAAGTGACTTTTACCCCTTTAATCATGCCTTCCCAATCAACCTACTCAATCCCTCCACAATAAGAACAAATAACAAGAGTGGTAACGAACATCCTTGTCTAAGTGGGCCTAAAACCTTTAACATTCACCAAGACTACAAGGTTTGTTGACGTAACAGAATCCATAATCCAATCAATGACCTCCAAGGGAAGACCTATCTATAACAACACCAGTCTTAGATAAGTCCAATCCATTATGCCATAGACTTTAACAAGGTCCATTTTCAAAATGAGAGCTTCTAACTTTTTATTCTGTATGGAGTTTAGATTCTCATGAGAAACCCCAATAGCATAAAGAATTTGTATATTGGACAAGAAACCAAACTTCTCTTTTGCCATAAACTTTTCAAGTTTTGGTTTAATCCTATTTGATATCACCTTAGTAATTGATCTTATAAACTAAGATGCACAATGATATCGCCCTAAAATTATTAAATGATTTAGCCTTTTCATGTTTTGGAGTGAATGGAAAAAAGGTAGAGTTCAAAGATCCAGAAACATACCACTAAATTCTAGCTTCTTTAACAAACTCTAACAAGTCACCTCCAACAATATCAAAAATTTCCAAAACGAATTCAATAGTCTAGTCATCAGGCCTAGTACTTTTAGACTCTGAAAATTTCTTTAATACCCTTCAATTTCATTTAGAGTAACTTCCTCACCCACTCTTTTACCTTCCTCTGGACCGGAGAATCTTGAATAGTTGTGTATCACCTTTAAATGAGACACAATATTAATAGACCCAGGATCCTTGAATACATCAAAAAAATGTGAAACAACTACCCCCTCCAAATATTTCTGAGAAGAAATCAAATTCCCTTCACCATCCTTCAAATCCCAAAGGGCATTAGCTATCCTTTGATGATTAGAAAATTTATGGAAAAAAATGAATTTTGGTCCCCTTGTGCAATCCAAATGGCTAGGCTTAAGAGTCTCCCGGTCTCCTCTTCTAGATTTAGAATCTTTTATTTCCTCGCTTCCACACTAGTTGGCTTATCCTTAATCTCTCTAGTAATCAATCTGTTCTTCAATTTCCAACAAATCTTGTTTCATCTTCAATTTGTTCTCCCTCTCCAACAAAGAAACATTTTTTTTTTAATCTTTCAGCTTAGAAACCAATCTATGCACAGCAAAAACACTATTCAATATAGAAAGAGAACTCCACTTTTCTTTTACCATATTTTTAAACTCTACCTTCCTCAACCATGAGTGGTTGAATTCAAAAGGAAAATTATGTTTAGAGTTCTCAAACTCAAGTTGTAAACAAATTGGAAAATGATCAGAGATACCAAAATTTATAGACCCATTCCTATATCTATCAACATAATCTGAAATATCCTCAGCTAAAAAGAACCTATAAAGTCTTTTGGCCACCTCAATTGAACTAACTCTCTCATTTCTCTAAGTTGAGACCAAGGACAATGTCAACACATCAATTGATTTTGCCTCTTGAAAAATATGTCAGAAATAGCGAACAAAGTATGAAGACGAGGGATGCAACCCCAGATCTCAGATGCCGACAAGGTCAAGTTAAGGCCACCTCCTAGGATCAAACCTCAGTCCTTCAAAAGGATGCCATCCACAATCCTATCTAAGAGCTCCTTTTTACCAATATAAGGACAATAACAATTTAAAACTTTCACCATTTGGTCCAAACCCATGATCCTCCCTTCAATGAGAATACCTACAAAGGTAATAAAAGGTCTAAAATAAGCTATCAAAGGATTCCATGCAACCAATAGACCCCTGGAGATCCCACAAGTAGTAGAAGCACAACATTCCCAACTCGAAAATAGTTTTAAAAAAGTTCATAGGGATTGGAACTAGAACACATTGTTTCCTGTAGCAAAATGATATCTGGATTTATCATCTCAAAAAGTCTCTTAAGGGATATTTGTTTGGGAGTACCCTTAAACCCCATTACATTAAAAGAGACAAATATCATTTAGAAACCACATCCAATGGAAACAATGATCTAAGAACCTTTTGAACATCAGAATCAATAGACATCAAAACAACATTTGAAAGATGATCACCTGAACTCTCTAAAAAAGTGAGGGGTCAACCGATATAGTAGGCCCATTATAAATAGGAGGTTCAAAATCAATATTCACCTTATTCCTCCTACCCCTTTCTGACTCATTGTAACATTCTAACTATGAATGAGGAGATAGGTAAAACATCCTATTTTGAGGAAGTCTTTCCCGAAAACACAAGCTCAATTAAAGCAAATTTCAGGTTTAAAATGGGCATCGTAAGGACAATATAAAATAACAGTTATAATAAGAAAATAGTATTTAAGAATTTTGGAGGAAGAGAGAAAAAAAACTACTTTTTCCTTCATATTTTCAACATATCCCTATGGTTTTACTCAAATTTCAAGCGGGAGCACTTGTTGGATGTGGAATTGAATTCCTCATCCAACAAGTACTCACATGCATACTTTTGAGGGACCCCACCCCATGAAAAAGACAAAATACATTAAAAAATGTGTTACTTTCAAGTAACACATATTTCACGTTTTTCATGGGGTGGGGTCCCTCAAAAGTATGCAATGTGGGTACTCGTTGGATGCAGAATTCAATTCTTCATTCTGCATCCAACGAGTGCTCCCACTCGAAATTGGTTAAAACCACATGGAGATAAGTTGAATATACGAATTTAAAAAATGGTTTTTTTAATTACAAATATGCCAAGTCAGCCATTATGGTTGACTCTTTTCTTAAAATTCTATTGGTTCTTGAATTCAATGACTCATTTTCTTACGATGTGGCTTGTTTTCTTATGAGGACCATTTTAGACCTAAAAATTGCTCTAATTAATAAGGGGTTCTAATTGTAAGAATAAATTTGAATGATGGAATTGAAGCAAATACCACTGGACTAGACTCGTCAATCAAGGGACTACTTTTTCAATCATTATAACTAGAATATTGTTGATTCCATATATATTATAATTTCCCTCCATAACAATGAAAATTTAAAAATATTGTAAATTAAGTGCATAACTATAAAATAATAATGTTTGTTTCATTAAGAGTATAATCATGTTTGTTTCATTGTGCCCTACATTATGGTGTGAGAGAGAAGTGTATTTTCACGTTTAAAGTGGAGTTGACACGTGACACTTTAATATATATTTTTTACAATGTCGTCGCTAATCTAAAAGTAAAAGTGAAGTTGACACATGTCACTTTTATAAAATATTAAGTAAATAATTTTTTTTACAATTTTGACCCTAACCTAAACTTGAAAACCAAAGAGATATATAGACCAATTAATTAAAATTAAAAATATTAATGATACCTTTGCTATGTGATATGGGAGTTGAGCCATCATTTAACCATGATTTACATATCAAGGATTTGAGCACATGCAAGAGATTTACATTTTAAACCAATATAGATCCATCTTAACTCTGGATCTAACAAGGGGCAAGAGGGATCAAATACCTTGATGTGAAAACTCAAGTGCAAAATTTGAGGAAAAGTTTGCACCTCAAAAGATTTGATTCCTTTCTGCTCTTTTGGTGGATCTAGGGTTACGCTGGATCTATACTGATTAAGGATATAATATCTAAAAGCTCACTTTTAACAATATGTGTTTTATAATCTGTTAAATGAAATTGAAGAATTGATCATAACAAAGGTAATCTCTCTTTTATTATATCATCATATCACAATAGTTGTTAAATTTATAAAAATTCACTTTTAATTCACTGTCATATTAGAATGAGCAATTGGGAACATAATTATAATCATAACTAATATATCATAGTTATCCCTAAAAATCCAAGATGACAATATTAACATTTTCCTCAGTTGGTTGAAGGATTTTGTCTACTTGTATTGGCCAACCACATCCTCATTGTAGGTGTATGAACGTCCAACACCTTTAGGAAGATATCCTCTAACTAGTGTAAGAACTATCTTTTAAGTCATTGTTATATTAGAATGGGCCATTAGGGAAATATTCATAAGCATAACCAATATGTCATTATTTTCCCTTGAAATCCAAGGCGATAAGGTTAACAGTTTGCTCAATTGGTTCAAGGAGTTTTTCCACCTTTATCAGCCACCCACATCCCCCATTGTGAATGTACACACCTCCAAGCCCTCTTGGAAGATATGCTCTAAATAGTTCACCACTATTTATTGACCATCAACAGAGCGTTTGACATTCTAGAGCAACATATAAAATTTGTGGGCGTCATTAATTCTCACAATCTTGTAATTTTGGATATTTTGAAAAATCCAAGCGTGCAGTTCAAAAGACATTTCCACACACTTCAAAACTAGTTTGTGGGAATCTCAAAAAAATGCTTAAGTCTAGTCTAATCTAAATCATGGTAATAACCCACACACCCCACTCGTAATAATCCAACAACAATACCTCACAATAAATGTTATCGAGGATTTGAAGTGGGTGATATTTATTTATCTATGATAGTAAAATGCAAAATTTGACCCTTCAGGTAGTAACAAGCTATGGTCCACAATATCAAGCAGACATCCTAACATACCATTTAGATATCCAAGTTTACAACCAAGTCTAGACATCCCATCATACCATTTGGATGTCCAAATTTACAACCAAATCTACAATGAGATGATGAATTCTATGGTACATCATTCTATCCAAGAAGAGCAACAATAATCAAACAATGAACTTGAACTTTCACTAGTAGCTTTTGGGCAGGAAAAAGATAGAGATAATCGACAATATTGTCAGAGACATTCTCATCTCTTTCACTAGGATCTTTTTTGTCAACAAAATGATAGTGATAACCAACAATCCTATGTGAGGCATTCTCATCTCGTCTTTGATTCAATGTTCTTTAATAAATATTGTGTTTAGAAGAAATAGTGGTAAACAATGCTTGAAAAATTGTATGAGGAAAGATTCTAAGCAATATTTTGTGAATCGTAATAGCCTGTCAAAAGAGTTATTTTAGCATAATAGTGACTGTTAAGATTGAATATTGTTCCTAGTCTATGTGTGTTGTTTTTCAGAAAAAAAAATTGTTTCCTATTACTTTTCATTTTTGGGTTTGTTTTAAAATTTTAATAATGTTAAATACATTTTGTTTGGTTTTCTAGGTTATAGTTGCTTTAATTTATTTTATTTCATTTTTGAGTTTTCTTTTTGGCTTATTAGGTGTTATATATCTTTTGAAGTCTGAGAAAGCTTATTTTAAAATTTATTCCAAAGTATATATTTAAGATCTAACCCTCATTTTTGAGCCCTTTGTCAAATATTTTCATGATGAGATTCCAGTAGCGCAAAATTCAAAGTCAATGCAATAAAGCGTTGCAGGAATCCTTAATCATTGGAAAGACTGGGGGATTATCATAGTCGTTGCAGCTGAAGATAGTTGAAGATAATGGAGTCTTTTCAACCACCTATTAAAGACATCATGACACATGTTCATAACCTGAGTTTATAATCATGACAGATGTATGAAGAGGTATAAAGATCATTGAGAAAATCTTGGACTGTCACGATTTTGTGGTGTACAGATCATTGAGAAAATCGTGGTCTTGATTGTCATGATTTCATTTTGGTTATGAGTTTACTGCTGCAAGGAAGGAGGTCAAAATATTTGAAGCCTCCTAAAGAATATACAAGCCAGGTTACAATGCAGGTATGAAGAGGAGTGGAAAGACTAACAGGTATGAACCTACTGATATGAGTTGGGAAAATGATTTTCCGGAATGTGCAACATTATTTAAAAGAGCAGGCTAGTTCAATTTCTTTGAAAAGATCATAGGTTTCAACCCGAAGATTTCATACTATTTTGCCCAGAATTTTATCAAGGATATTGTAACATTCGATACTCTTAAGTTTGAATTAACGGGAGAATTGGTAGCTGAAGCTACAGGTGTATCAAGAGAGGGAGAATTATGGTTTAAAAAGATCCCTTTCAGCTTTGACCCAAAGGATTTCTTGCTACCAGAGATTGAAACCCTAGAATGGGGAAAAGGAATTCATTTGGACAAATTCAAACCTGAATGGAAGGAAGCTATTGGGGTTGTGCAGAGCTATGTTACATGTGAAGGAAGGTTTGCTTTAGTCTTTAAATACCACATTAGGTTTTTAAAACATCTGAACCAGCAGTCAAAAATGAATTTTCCTTTTTTCCTCTTAAAGAGTCTCCAAAAGATGTCTAGCAGACTTAAGGGGCATATTGACCATACACACCAGTCGATCTTTCACCATGGATTGATAAAATTAATTATTTGCACAGTCTTGCAGAGGAAAAACAAGAGTTGGGACCATTTCCTATTCTGGTCAAGCTTTACTAATGAATAAGAGGACCAAGTAAAGAAAAGCCTAATGAATAAGTAGTTTGGTTTTGTTAAGAGGTTCAAGAAAAAGTTAATTGATGATCTCGTGCAGGATAATGTTCAGGAGAATAGTTCAGGTCAGGGTTTCAAAGAACATGTGGATGAAGATGGAAGAGAAACACTAGATGGCAACCAAGAGCAAGTTTTGGAGAATCAAGAAAGGGAAAAGATAGTTGTTTCAAATCATGAGGAAGATATGGGTTCAATAGAGAAAAAACAAAGTTCCATATGTGTACAGGAAAGTTCAACAAAAATTCTTGTTGTAGCTTAATTGAAGGGTGATAGTTTGAAAATATCAAATGTAAATATTCAGAGGAAATCTCTTGTGCAGTTGGAAGAAACAAAATGGAGGCCGAAAACTAGGGCTAAAAACAAACTCAGGTTAAATATGAAGAGGATCTTGAACCCTAAATTGAAGAAAGAAAAGATTACAGTGATTGAGGATTCTTCAACTGGAGAGGATATGGAGAGTGAAAAAGGTTTAATCCCTTAGCAAGTCTACATTGAGGAAGAGCATTCAGTTTCATTAGAACCAGTGCAAGGAGGACATAAAGTTTCACAAAGGTCAACTACTTTCAGTATTGAACAAGTTATGTCTTCAAAAGTTCCTTTTGTACAAGAAACAATGAAAGATGGGAAAGAAGATGACTTGATTTTTAAGAAGTTTGACATCTCATGGTTGTCAAATCAAGGTTCTACATTACAGGGAGAAGGACACATAGACTTAGAAATTGAGAACCTTAAGAATACTCTGGAACAACACAAATCTCATATTTGTTTTCTAAATGAGACTAATGATAGATTGGTAATGACAAATAGAAGACTAAGAGAATATTTGGATGATATCAACACACACTATCAAGATCTGATGGCTGTGTCCAAAGAGGCGTTGAAGAGGAAAAGGGAGATTTAGAGTCAAGCTGAAGATTTAAACCAGAAAATTCAAAATCTAAGCTAGCTAAATGAAGTGTTATTAAAGAGAATCAGAAGTCTAGAGACAGATCAGGAGCAAAGTAAGAAGCAATCTCATGCATTGGAGGGGATTGTTATGTTAGCTAAAGCTGCTAAGAATTTATTAATGCTTTCTAGTGGCCAGGTGTCAAGTAGTTTAGTCTGTTATAGTTAATAGTTTTGTTATTTTGGAAAATACAACTACTTTTGTAACTATTTCGAATTCAGACCTAAAAAGTTGGTTATGACAGTTATGAAACTACTTAGTTGGAAAAGGATAAATGTAGGAAGGAAAATGGAAGTAGATTTTGAATTTTGTTCAAGAACGGGCTTTAGAGCTGGATGTATGTCAACCTAAGGCTTATGACTCTCATGTAAGTTTGAAGACTGACACTGATATATACATACTTAAAAGCCATTTTTATATTCCATGTTGATTTTATTTATGGTATGTTTGGCCACTCAATATATAACCTCACTTCTTGATTAATGTGTTTTTTCATGCAAGTGCTTATATGTTGTGGATGAAATCAGTGTTATGTTCATAATGCTTATGGTTTATATTTATATTTATGTGCTTTCTTTTCAATCTTTCATTTTAGTTCATGATTCAGTACTTGTGTTAGCTTGTTGATGATTACCTTCTTGTTGATAAACTTTCAAAACAAAATTATTAAAAACCAGTTTCATTTTGCTTTTATTTTTTAGATTGTTCTAGCTTGTTCCTGTAGTAGTCTACGAACAATTTCTAGCACAAACAGTGACAACTGAATTTTGTCCTCTTATGATACTTTAGATATGTCGAATCCTCACATAAAATCAAAAGAATTGCCAAATTTTGCAAATTAATATAATTCTTTTTATTGATATAAATGTAAATGGTCATACTTTCCTTTTACACATCGTTATAGCCGATTTTACCACACTTGGTATATCACATCTTGTTGGCCTTCCATGTCCCTCCGCAGACTCCTTTGACCACCTTTGCTCAAGTTATACTTTAATTTCCCAAGAAAGTCCCCAAAAAACACCTATTTATGTGTATACATTGCTTTTAAAGCAATATCCGCGTGTACACGCGGCTTTTGAGACAATACCCACATACATCAGGAAATGTGCATGAAGACAAAATTTTTTGGAGATTTCCTCATAGAGTCCCGAATAACTTGAATCTTGGTCTTCCATATGCCTTGAGAGTGCTCGGACTCGACCCCCCATTGCTCATTTGGAGGGAAATATATTGAGCCTCTTGGATGCATTGA
The DNA here is from genome assembly GCA_001517045.1 of Pseudotsuga menziesii. Classification (NCBI taxonomy): domain Eukaryota; kingdom Viridiplantae; phylum Streptophyta; class Pinopsida; order Pinales; family Pinaceae; genus Pseudotsuga; species Pseudotsuga menziesii. The sequence goes on from LPNX011049690.1 coordinate 277,432, forward strand.
ACGAAGAGAATTTTGGAGAGCAAGGAAACTATAGTTCATTGTTGCCTCACTTGTTTCTGCTTGAGTCTGCATCCCTTTGTCCCTTTGGAGCACACAGTGTTGCTCTTCCCAAGATTTGCTTTGCTTTGTAAGCTTGCTATTGTGATGGAGGATTGAAGTGGTGGAGGCCCAGGTGAAGGACTCCGTTTCTCTGGTTTGAAGAAGTGCCGACATAGTTTGTCACTGTTCTATCTCTGTTTTTATTAATAGAAATATCCAATTCTTGTCCAATACATGTGCATAACTATGAATATTGTATCCATGGATGTAGTTATTTTTCTTATACATGATATTTTATATATTCTAGAGTAGGACTAACACCTTGATATATAGCATGCTTTTCTTGTTTGTTGTTGTTGAAAGCGAATTGTGAATACAAGTGTGTTGGAATATCTGAACGGGGATCTACATCAATCGTCTGGAATAAGGTACGCTTCATATCCATTAGTGTTAGATGTCTTTATTTCTCTTACATATTGGAATGGATTGATTTATGGTGTCATTCAGTCTGTTGTGGTATACCCCAAGCCATAGGAAGTTTCTCTCCGTAACAGAATTGGCGACTCCACTGAAGATGTTCCTTGTTTTTCTTTGGGGTTTGCGGGCACAATGTGCTTGACTTGCTCTTTGTTTCTCCCCATTTATGTGTCTCATTTAGTAGTATGTTCATCCATTTTCACTCCCCTAGATTGGTTTGACCCTTTGCCTGTTTTTTACCACTTTCTTCTCTATATACGCAGGTTTTTTGCTAAAATTCACGTATATACGCAGGTTTTTGGCCAAAATTCACGTATACATGTAGGTTTTTGAATAAAAGTCGTGTATACATGTAGGTTTTTTGCCAAAATTCATGTACATACACAACTATTCCTTGAGCAGTCGCGTACATCCTCCCTTTTTTTGTTGAGTTTGATGTGGGAAGTTGTTGGGTGGGTTGTGAGTGTGGTTGGGTCTTCCTGGGTATTAATGTTGTCTATTGACTGTTTCTTTCGTGATCAGAGACCGCTTTTTCATTTATTTTTCTTTGAAAGTGATTCTAGTCATTTATCTCCTTTTTTGTTTTGCCATTAGTGCATTAGTATTTTTGTCTCGATGTCTTTCTTGGCTTGTGTTTGATGCTTGCTGCAAAGACTAAAAATTTAATGACTTTTATTGCATCTTCATTCTTTTATATTGAAAAATACAAAATAATTATTGCATTCTTATTTGAATTTCACATATGGATTTAAGGAGGTACTTGCATTGGATTGCTTGGATGAGAGTTGTGTTTAGGCTTTCATATAGGAAGGATTGCATTGGCATTCGGAAAGGAATGAATTTGTATGCATCTCATGTAGTGGCATACTCTACTTTCTCATTTAAAGACAAAATTGCACTTGGCATTGTTTGTTAGGTGTGCATATTTACTTTCACTGATGAGTCATAAAATCATTGGTTGCATGATCATTTCCTTTGAGTAATCACATCCCCTAAAATCAATGCTTAATTTAAAATGAATTACACATTTTTATTTGATAGCGTACATCAACAATATTAGGATTTAGAGTCTTGGAATAGTTCATTGTGAGTAAATTCTCCAAGACTACTAAGAAAAACAAGTAGGTGTATGTCCAGGTGAGAAAATGAAATCCTTGGTATAATTAGTGTTCTCAAGAGGCTCCTCTTACACAGGAGTTAAGCACAAGGCAAGGTACACATTTGTGGTTGGGAAAGCCCCCGACCACTCTCTGTGCAGTGTTGGAGATATTTCTAGGATCTTATTCGTATCTGGGGTATTTTGAGGTATCGGTTGGTGCTTTCAAGATTATGGATTTGCTACACTACCACTACAGTAGATCCCACCTGCGATTGTCCACCTGAGCATTGGTTATATTAGGGTGGCTTTAGTTTCCTTACCTAGGTATCGTAGGGGGTACTTTTGGAGGTTATTCTGTGAGTGTCTTGGCCAAGTAGGGGTCAGACAACTCACACGCTTTATGCGTTGAAGATGAGGGCCACTATAATTGGTTACATACCTCCGCTTATAGTGTATGGGAGTTTCAAGCCTCTCCTAGTCGAGACATACCTGCTACATTCAGGAGATCATTTATCCTCCCCTTGGCTTGCTTGCATTTTGGCTTTGATTTTCTTAGGAGTGTTCTCTTTGTGCGCATGTCATGGAAAATGCTTGGTTCATTGCATCCTTCAAGGAGGCAATCTCTTTCTTTGAACTTCATGTAATCAGTAGGTCATCCACATAGAGAACAATAATCATTAAAGAACCATGAATTAGCTTCAAATAGACATTAGGATCAGACTTGCATCAAACAAAACTCAGTGACAGCAGAAAGCCAACAATCTTGGCATACCAAGCCCTCGGGGCTTGCTTAAGCCCATACAATGATTTCTTTAACCTGCACACTAAACATGGATTAGAAACAAACCCTTCAGGTTGTTGCATAAAAATATCTTCATTAAGATCTCCATTTAGACAAGCACACTTCACATCCATGTGATGTACTTCCCATTGCTTCGAAGCTGCAATGGCTAGAGCTATCCTTATGGAGTCCATCTTTGCTACTGGTGCAAATGTCTCATTGTAGTCAATACCATGAGCTTGAGAGTAGCCCTTGGCTACCAATATTTCCTTATGTTTCAAAGGTGAACCATCAACAACAAAATTAGTTTTAAAGACCTACTTACACTTCACTAGCTTTCTCCCTATGGGGAGATCAACCAGTTCCCATGTGTTGCTCTTCTGGAGCGAGTTGAATTCTTCTTTCATGGTTGTTTTCCATCTTGGATCATCTGATGCATCTTCATATGTCTGAGGATTAGAATCAACCATCAAATAACACTTCTCAGCAAAGAGTGGATCTTTCACACAAACGGCACTCTCAAATTGAGATCTAGTCCTCCTAGTGTCATTAGGATTTCCAGTTAGTTCCCCAGCTTCATGAATGGTCCTTGCTTCCCAATTTGGTCTTGTAGGGATGTTAGGATCTACATTTAAATCATCATTATCAGACATATCACAATCAACAAACTCATTAGTCCCTTCACTTACAATCAATGGTTGTGGTGGTGAAGAGGACTCTCTAACTTCAACTGCTACTAAAGGCTCTTCTTCAAACTAAACACTCCTTTCAATGCTAGCTTTGTTAGTGCTCATGTTTATCGGCTTGTACCATTTTTAATCTTCATAATACCCAACAAATAGGCACTCTTGGCTTTTGGGTTGCAAATCCTTCCTCTTTTTAGTTGGAATTCTAGCCCAAGCCTTTGAGCCAAAAATCCTGAAATGGATCACATATGGCTTGTGCTCTGGGTGTTTTCCTAGAATACAACCTTGATAGACTCCTTCAGAAAACTTGATCTTTGTTAACCCTATGACCATATATTTTTCACTCAAATCAGAAACATACTTGTAGTTAAGATGGCAAAATCTTTCATTCCAAATCTTGCTTTCTTCATTAGCATGAGTAAGAAGAGCAGAAGGGTTTGAGTAGGGTAGAAAATGGGAAAACCTATATACCTTCAAAGTGTGATCAACAACACCATTTTCTATGACTTTACCATTCAAAATCTCTGTGATTTAAACTTCATTGGGGGAGAAGATGACTTTCTTTGGAGACCTAGTGTGAGTCATCTGATACACTGACAAGAGATTAGAGGCAAGACCTAGAACATACAACACATTATTGAAATTACCATGGTCAATATCAATCCTACCCTTCCCCATATTTTCAGTCAAAGAGTTATCTCCCAAAACTATCGGTGGACCTTTTGACATGTCAAGAGAGGAAAATATCTACGTTGTCGAAACCATATGTCTGGAAGCTCCAGAATCAATGATGAAGCTAGGTGAGCTTGAGGTGCCAGCAACCAAAGCATGTACTCTCTCCTTGTCTTTTGAATTTAATCCTCCTTCCCTCTTCTTTGATAAATCAAGAAGGGATATGTTGTTCTTCTCTAGGACTTGGGTCAACATGTCAAATTGCTTTTTCATACAAGAGCTCTCAGGATGATAGCCCTTACTGCAGTATGTGCACTTGCTCATTTTTCCTTTGTTCTTATTCTTCTGGAAGTTCTTCTTGGAGCTTGAGGGCTCTTCTTGAGACTTTGAATTGTCTCTCTTTTTCTCAAGTGGATTTTTTTGTCTTTTTTCTTTCTTTTTGAATCCACCTTTGAATCTCCAGCAACCTAATCTTGGTCTTTGGAAGGATTGATGGCTCCCATCATCACCACTTTATCTTGCTCTTGGGTGAGGGATTCCATGAACTTGAAAAGCTTAGGCATCTTCCAGGTTCGAGTTGTCAATTTAGTGGAATGGAAGGTCAAAACAAACACTGAATACTCAGGACCAAGCTTAAAGAAAATGGTCAAAACTAGTTGATCTTCCTTCTTTTCAATCCCACATTATTTTAACTACAAAACAAGGGCCTTAAACTTGGTAAAGTAGTGTTGCAATGATTCGAAGCTACTGGGACTCAAGGAGATCAATTCATTCTCAATTTGATGTCCTCTCATCTCATCTATATTTCAAAAATATATTCAATCTTCTCCCATACCTCATTAGGAGATGTCAATGAATCAAGATGAAAGAGGAGTTCTCTTGAAATGCTCAGACACAAAATACCACAGGCCTCATCCCTCCTATTGTGCCATTTGATTTTCTCTACAGCTGCATTGAGTTCTCCCTCAGTAGCCATGGTAACCATATAGAGACCTTTTTCTCTCAACAATATCTCCATCCAGCTTTCCATTCAAGGAAATTGAATGGAGTAAAGATGATCCTTTGAGATTGGTCCATATCTCAGCTCTTGTGCCCTTTAGTCAGCACAATGCACTCCTAGTCAGTGATGTCAAACCTACAATAACAATTTGGAAGGAGATAAATTGATCTACAAAGGCTCTGATACCATGTGGAAATTGAACCCAAGTGATAGATCAATTACTCTCGCAAAATTGCTAATCAAACATGCAAAATTCATACAAAAGGAGACTGAAATTGGAGCATAACTTAATCCTGTATTGAATAAATGTACATAATCCAACCATATTAAGTAATAGGCTTCTCAATTACATAATTACATGAGATATTTTAAAGCACTAGGTTGCTATTCGAATTGGTCAAAAAGCAGGCTTACTAAATCTAGTCAAATCCCCCATAGGTGCAAGAAAGACTTTCCAAATCTATGAAGATGATCACGAATTGGATAAAGCAAGTGGTAAAGCTAATAAGTGATGGAAATACAACTCAATCATTCTTTTTTTTGGAGAAAAGGAAGTAGGATGATGTGAGCAAAAAACAAGGCAAGTTCCCCTAGACTAGCTTTTCCTTTATGCCTTAAAATTGTTGTAAAGCAAGGCAGCTTTCAGAAAAGGAAAAAATACGCTTTTAGGAGCGAGGAATAAAAGTGTACTTGCTAAAATAGTTTCCAGGATGATTCCAAAGCACTCCATGACCCAATTTAGCAACTATTGACTTCTAGGAACATGTGGAAGCCAACTAGCATAGAGAGGAATCTAGGAATATAGGAATAAGACAAAAATGATTAACTAATGTCAAATATGGGTAACTATGGGTTGATAATTCTAACAGATTACATATATAATATAAGTTCCCTCCATAATATTGAATATTAAAAAATATTGTAAATTAAGTGCATAACTAGAAAATAATAATGTTTGTTTCATTAAGAATATAATAATGGTTTCATTGTGCCGAGAGGCGTTTTCTATATTCTATAATGAGGGAGAAGTGTAATTTCATGCTTAACTTGGACTTAACATGTGGCACTTTAATATATATTTTTTACAATGTTGGCTCTAATCTAAAGTAAAAGTGAAGTTCACATGTGTCACTTTAATAAAATATTGAGTAAATAATTTTTTTTACAATTTTTTACCCTACCCTAAACTTGAAAACCAAAGAGATATATATTCCAATTAATTGAAATTAAATAACTTAATGATACTTTTGCTATGTTATATAGGTATTGAGTCGTCATTAAACCATGATTTGCATATCAAGGATTTGCACACATGTGAGAGATTTACGTATTAAACCAATATAGATCCATATTAACTCCAAATCTACTAAGGGGTGAGAGGGATCAAATCCCTTGATGTGAAAAATCAAGTGCAAAATCTAAGGAAAACTTTGCACCTCAAGAGATTTGATCCCTTTTGACACTTTTGGTGGATCCAAAGTTAAGATGGATCTATGCTGGTTAAGGATATAATATTTAGAAGCTCCTTTTTAACAATATATGTTTTATAATTTTGTAAACAAAATTGAAACTCTAGGCATAGAGAAAATGGAATTGATCATAACAAAGGTAGTCTTTCTTTTTTATCTCCTCAAATCACAATAGTTCTTAAATTTAGAAAAAAAACAATTTTAAGTCATTGCCACATTAAAAGGATTCATTGGGAACATATTTATAGGAATAACTAACACATGTCTTAAAATCCAAGGTGGCAATATTGACATTTTGCTCAATTGGATGAAGTATTTTGTCTACATGTATTGGCCAACCACATCAAAATTGTGGGTGTATGAACCTCCAACACCTCTTGGAAGATATCCCCTAACTAGTGTAAGAACTGTCTTTCAAGTCATTGTTACATTATAATGGGCCATTTGGGACATATTCATAAGCATAACCAATATTTAATAATTGGCCCTTGAAATCCAAGGTGACAAGGTTAAAAATTTGTTCATTTGGTTCAAGGAGTTTGTCCACTTGTATTAGTCACCCACATCCCCCATTGTGAAAGTACACACCTCCAACCCCTAGTGGAAGATATGCTCTAACTAGTTCACTATTAGTTATTGACCATCAATAAAGAGTTTGACATTCTAGAGAAACATATCAACTTTGTGGGCATCATTATTTTACACAGTCTTGTCATTTTGGATATTTTGAAAAATCCAGGTCTACAGTTCAAAGGGAATTTCCACACACCTCAAAAATAGTTTGGAGGAATCTCAACAAAACTCTTCACCCTAGTCCAATCTAAACCAAGATAATATCCCACACGCCCCACACATAATACTTTAACAACAATACCTCATGAAAAATGTTATCGAGGATTTGAAGTAGATGATATTTATTATCTATGGTAGTAAAATGCAACATTTGACCCTTCAGGTGGAAACAAGATATGGTGCACAATATCAAGCAAACATCCCAACATACCATTTAGATCTCCAAATTTACAACCAAGTATAGGCATCCCAACATACCATTTGGATCTCCAAATTTACAACCCAAGTCTATAATGAGATGATGAATTCTATGGTACACCATTCGATTAATGAAGATCAACATTAATCAAACAATGAACTTGAACTTTCAGTAGGAGCTTTTTGGGAAACAAAAAGATAGAGATAATAGGTAATACTATGAGAGACATTCTCATCTCTTTCACTACGATATTTTTGGGTAACAAAATGATAGTGATAACCAACAATCCTATGTGAGACATTCTCATCCCGTCTTTCCTTCAATGTTCTTTGTGAAATATTGTGTTCATAATAAATAGTGGTAAACATGCCTTGAAAAATTGCATGAGGAAAGCTTGTAAGAAATATTTGGTGAATCGTAATAGCTTGTCAAAATAATTATTTTTAGCAAAATAGTGATAACCTAATTTTTCCCTCTTATGATACTTTAGATATGTGGAATCCTCACACCAACAAAAGATTCCCCAAATTTTGTAAATTAATATAATTCTTTTGATTGATATAAATGCAAACTTGTCATACTTTCCTTTTACACATAGTTTGTAAGTTGGCATAATTGCTCTACTTGTATTTCGGTTATGGTGATTTTACTACTAAATTCTATGAAAGTGTACATATCCTACCTCCTTTTGGTTTGAACTTGTCACCTCCTAGGAGGAAACAAATGTTCTTAATCGTCAAGCCCACTCAAGTTATAGGTTCAATCAAGATTTATTTGCTCATGGGAAGTGTCTATCTCACAAGGAAGTTGATTACAATTACTACATGATAATCATATTTCATAGTGGGCCTGTTTTCCATTATATTGATTATTTTTAAGATTGCAACTAATCAAGGTAAGTAATAAGCATTAAGTTATATAGAATTTATGATTATATATAACACATACTTGTCAATAGAGCCTAGACTGGGTGGTAGGGAGCATTGGTTGTGATACTTCCCACCTAGGTTCAAATCTAGCTTGTGACATGTTATGATGAACATTGGGGATACCTTGATTATTCATGAATAACAGGTGTCCATTCTTTGCATAGATGTAGCCCGCGACGTTGGTGAACCACATTAAAAAAAAAACATATACCTGACCAATTAAAACATATTTTAATTTAAAAGAGTTGAATTTAATATGTTTAAAATTTGATATTTCAAGTAGGTATATTCACAATATAAACACACTTTGTAAATCACATCATTTAAAAAAATTTATAATAAGAATATATAGATGCTCAAACAGTTGGGGGTTTGAATTTTTATTATATGGATTACATGCAACACAACTATAATGTACAAAATGTGGACAATGATCAATTATGAGTCTTGCAAAGAAGTGAGTATATTGTTTATTTGCAAGTCAAAGTGGTTTGACTTTACATTAATTTAGTTTCAAATAGATTATCGTGCAATTTAAATCTCCGAGAGTGTGAATTTATTTTTAAAATATAAAAATAAATTGAAAACCATTTAATATAGAATTTTCTAAAAATGCTATGGAGCAACATTTACATTTATTTGCCATTTTTTAGTTTTATTTACTAAAAAGCGAAAAATAAAATATTATTTTTCACTTATCATTTGATGTTACCCATTCTACATACTTTTATTTTAATGCTTTTATAAAGACATTTTGATGTGACAAAATCTATAAAAAAAAATACTTTTAATATGTGTCATTTACTTTTCGGTTTCTACATTCAACGTAAAGTGTATTTACTTTCTCAGTTTTCATATTTGGTAAGGACCAATTTGTGGCATATTCACTTGTTTTAAATAAAAACAATGACACAAAATTTCCACTGACTCACAATAACAACAACACAATTATACTTTATGGACAAAATAAACTTATAACAAGACAATGTAAGTGTGCATAATGAAATATTTAATACGATTTGTTTGATCTTGACTCCTTTGAAATCAAAATTTCTCATAATTACCAAGAGTTCTCATTCACAAACTTTGTCTAGTGGTATTTCTGTTGGAGAAGAATCTGGTGCCATTATATCACAAAATACTCCTTTTGGATAATAAATCTTCTAAAATTAGAGGGCCTCTTTCCTCAATGGTGCTACCCTTTTTTCCCTTTATTTTCTTCACTTCAATCCATCTTCCTTTTCCTAAAAACTTGTAATCGATAATTTTAGTATCCCCTAAGTCAATCATATACTATTTAGTTGATAAAGGTTGTACTGTCAAGATTTTCCCATGTCAATCTATTTCCCTCGTAGTTTGGGCTTTCCTTCGAGAATTGTATTATCCAAGTGAGTCATATGGTTTTTAGCTAGTAAAGGTTGCATTTCCTATGTTTACCCAGTGCCATCCATCCCATCTCTTTGTACGAGGACTTTGCATCAAATATAGGATGATGCAATTCTCATCATTCCACCAACCAGGTTTGCATTTCTTCTTATACTTTTGACTAGTTCCCTTAAAGGGACAACCCCAAGAATTTGCGTAGGAAAGAAGTGGATAGGATTTTTGGTAGCAATAATGGACAGAACTCGAAATATGTAGTTACATTGGAACTGGTAAAAATAATTGGAACACTTGGCCTTCATCCAAAAAGCATGATACACTCGCTTCCACCCAAAAAAACGTAGGTTCTTTGGTTTAACCATGACTGCAATCACTCAAAGAGAACAAAAACAAAGGCATTTTAGCCTACACATTTACCAGAGGATTCTAAAAAATTGTTAGACCAAACACATTAGTCAAATGTTCTATCATAGTCAAATCTTCTATCAATTTTCCTTGAGGCGATTTTTGTCAGTTGACACCACATTCACACAATTTCGATTCCTGGGGCGAATTCTGTTCAATTAATTTATACTATGTTTTTGTTCACACGTAGCATACGTCTCCCATATTTTTGTTCACCCACATTCTTCAGAAAATTCAGAAATGGTGTTAAAAGTTTCACAATTTCTTTCCCATGTGATTAACAAAGACCGAAACAGAGACAACATTTGGGTATCAAACATCAGGTCAATCATACAACTACTTTTAGATTTGGTGAACAAACATAGATTCAAAATAGCCAGCTTCTCACGTTTGCAACATTGAATTGATTTCCAAATCACAAAATAACTAAGGTTAACAATAGATAAACTTACAGTATTCGGGGAACTGCATCAACTCATCCATTTTCATTCACCGAGATGTAATAGAACTTTCAATCATAATAAATTTCCAAAATAATTCTTGATTCTAAAACATTAAAGCCACCAGCAGATGTAATTTTGACATATTCAGTTTGTATTTACAGAGTGGACAACCACATAGCATTGACGAGAAGATTTTTCTTTCTTTTCCCCAAAAAAACTCCCCCAAAACGAAAAATTCCAAGATTAAAAACCAAAACCCCCTTTCCGAGAAACAAGGACATTGTTTTGTTTTTTGTTTTAATTCCAATCTTTATTTAAAATCTAACTATCTCCTAACTAGATGTCCAAAATATTTGCTTCAACTTCCGCATGTGACCAATCCATCACATTGTTAAGCCTTTTATTCAAATGCATGCCTAATGCACCTGCATCAGGCTCCTCGAGAGAGAAAATTTTATGAGCTCCTACTCATAAGATCTTCCATAGAATTAACGGCTTGCTACAGTGCTACTTCATCCATCCAAGTAGAATCTTCCATCGGACGGTCTTTCCACTTTACCAGATATTCTAAATATTTTTTCTTCCTGGTCTTCTTGGTAACACGTGTATCCAAAATATGTTCAGCTTCTAAATTAGTTTCCAAAGGCATTTGTTTCAGCCATTGTTATTCTTTGCCTTCATTGTGGTCAATATTTCCAGAAGTTTGAGTTGAATCATCGGCTGTGTAGGAATACAAATCTACTACATTAAAAATGGTTGAAATAACAATACCTGGAGGTAGCTCCAACTCATAATCATTCGTTGAAAACTTGTGAAGAACCTTATAAGGTCCTATCTTCTTCATTTTCAACTTCTTGTACTCTCCCTTTGGAAACCTCTCCTTTCTTAAATAGGCTAGGACCATGTCTCCCACTTACCTCTCTCATGTGTAAATCTGCTCGTTGCTTATACCTGTAACTTGTGTCTTGTAATCTCTTCTTTTCTTGCTCATGCAAATCACTCATGGATGTTGCAAAATCATCCCCATTATCACTTCTATGTTAAATATTTCCCCAGTCTCTTAGTTCACAAATTCCTCTCTGATGCATGCCATACATTATCTGAAACGGACTCTTTCTCGTGCTTCTATTTGGTGAGCCATTATAGGAAAACTCAGCTTGGGCTAATGCATGATCCCATTGCTTGGGTTGGTCACCTACTAAAATCCTCAACAAGTTACCCAAACTCATGTTTACAACCTCTATATGTCCATCAGACTGTGGATGATAGGCTAAGCTAAAATTTAGCTTAGTTCCAAGCTTCTTCCACAAAGTCCTCCAGAAATGCCCTGTGAATCTTGTGTCCCTATCAGAAACTATACTCTTTAGCAATCCATGCAACTGAACAATCTAATTAAAAAACAAATTATCCACATGGGTAGCATCACTAGTTTTGTAACATGGAATGAAATGAGCCATCTTCGTAAATCTATCCACTACTACAAGGATTGAATCATTACCTCCTTGAGTTCTCGGTAAACCCAAAACAAAATCCATACTTACCGAATCCCAAGGTATGTTAGGAATAGTTAAAGGCATGTACAATCCAACATTCTGACTCCTTCCTTTCGCATGTTGACATATCCTGCACTTATTTACGTATCGTTGTACATCTGCCTTCATCTTAGGCCAAAAATAAAAGTGACTCAGCTGCTCAAGTGTTTTATCAACACCAAAGTGTCTGGCCAATCCACCGTTATGTTTTTCCTTAACCAAGTTTTCCCTCATTGAGAAATTTGGAATACATAATTGATTGTTCTTGAACAATAGTCCATCCTACAACATGAACTCTTTCCATGGACTTTTTTCCCTATTGACTGAATTTTTACATACTGCAAAAGCTTCTTTAAAATATACATCAACGTCATATAAGTCTTTCAAATAATCAAAGCCCAAAATATGTATTTGACTCTTCTGCGTGACTAAACATCTCCTACTCAAAGCATCGGTAACCTTATTTTCCTTCCCACTGATGTGCTTCAAAACAAAAGTAAAACTTTGAAGAAACTCCATCCACTTTGCATGTTTATGGTTTAACTTATGCTGCTACATAATATATTCTAAGGTAGAATTATCAGAAAACAAAACAAACTCCGTAGGCATCAAGTAATGCCTCCAATGCTTCAAAGCTTGAATCATTGCATAAAATTCTTTATCATAAGAAGAGTATTTATGTTTTGACTCATTTAACTTCTCACTGAAATATGCAACGGGCTTATCTTCTTGACTCAGCACAACTCCAATGGATGTCCCCCTAGCATCACATCGTACCTGAAAGGGATGATTGAAATCTGGTAACTTCAACACTGGCTTCTCAGTGATCTTCTTCTTCAAAAATTGAAAGTTTCTTTCTGCTGCTGTTGTCCAATAAAACGATTGCTTATCCTTCTTGATACTGTCAATGATTGGAGCACAAATACCACCAAATTTTCTGATAAATTTCCTATAAAAGCTGGCTAAACCATGAAAACTTCTCACTTCAAAAATATTTTTAGGTGAGGACCAATTTACAATTGCTTCTATCTTTTTCGGATCCATTTTCAAGCCATCCCTAGAAATAAAAATCCTAGATATACAAGCTCATCCTTCATAAATGAACACTTATTCATGTTAATCAATAACTTTTTTTGCTGGAATCTTTCTAAAACATACTTCAAATGTCTTAAGTGCTCTTCTCTAGTTTGGATGAAAATTAAAATATCATCCAAATAAACAATGACGAACTTACCAATGAACTCCTTCAAGACTTCGTTCATCAATCGCATGAAAGTACTAGGTGCATTTGAGAGACCAAACAGCATGACCAGCCACTCATACAATCCATCATTGGTCTTGAAATATGACTTCCAATCGTCCCCTTCTCTGATCCGGATTTGGTGATAACCACTTTTCAAATCAAGTTTTGAAAAGTAAACTACTCCACTCAAGCAGTCCATCATGTCATTCATTCGTGGCTATGGAAACCTATAGTGAATAGTAATCTTGTTGATTGCTCTAGAGTCCCTACACATTCTCCATTCTCCACCCTTTTTTGGAGTTAGTACTATAGGCACAACACATGGACTCAAACTCTCTCTTATCATCCCTTTGTCTAACAATTCTTAGACTTGGTTCCTCACTTCTTCATTCTCTTTGGGTATCATTCGGTACACAAGCTTGTTTGGAAGACTTGATCCTGGTATCAAGTCTATGTGATGGCTGATGATTCTTTGGGCAGCAACTCATTTCGTAAATCATCAACTACAATATCATGATACTCATGCAACAACTCCTGGATTTCAATAGGTAAATCTACAATTTCAGTATGCAGAAGTACTACCTTTAGTTTGCAAATCACTGCATAACTTACCTCTTCCTCTTTTATCTATTGTAGAAATTCGTTTCCACCTAGCAGCATTACTTTTGGGCTGCTTGTTTTAGCTATACCATCCTCTTTCAGCGGTACAAGAGTGTGCTTGATGCCATCCTTTTCGAATTTATGATAATTTATTTCTCCATCATGTATCACTTTCCTGTCAAACTTCCATGGGCAACCAAAAAGAATGTGACAAGCATCCATTTGCATTATGTCACAAAGTACCTTGTCTTTATACTTACCAATTTGAAACTCAACTTCACTTTGCTCTTGTACCAAAAATTGGTGTCCTTTTTGTAAAAATGACACTTTATAAGGTGTAGGATGCTTAACCTTTTGCAAACCCAATTTCTCTACCATTTCTTGGGAAACTAAATTATCTGTACTTCCGCTATCAATCACCAATTTGCAGCACTTACCTTTTGCTTTACACATTGCCTTGAATAAGGATTTTCTTTGATATGGTTCAACAGTTTCCTTTGTTGGTTTCAACAGGACTTTATGCATCATCAACACCTCTCCGGTCTCTAGCACATTCTCCACTTTTGGTGCTTGTTCTTCTATTGTTTCAGTTTGAGCTATGTATGCACCTCGTTGTCCCGTATTTTCATTCTCAGGACATTTGAAAGATCGATGACCCAAAGTGTTACATCTATAACATCTATTAGCAGTCTCTCTACCTCTTCCTCTACCTCTACCTCTCTGGCAAGGTATTCCTCCACTGTTGCCACCTTCTTTCTCTAACTGTTCTTGCTGATTTGAACTGCCTTCATCATTCTTTTGTGCTGGAAACTTCCCTTTTCTAGTTGATTGTCCCTTCCCTCTAGCAAACCCACTACCTCTACAAGAGTTTTTCTTCCTTGTTATATTTTCTTCCAATTTCAAAGCACATGCGTATTCCTTCTCTATTGTTCTTGGGGAAAGTATGTTGATTTCATCTTGAATATACAGCCTCAAACCATTGATATGCCTGGATTTCTTCTCTGGGGTATCTTCTACATGACCTGCTCTCAAGTTCACCTGGTAAAACTCTTCGGTGTACTCGCTCACTGTCATCATCTTTTGCTTGATATTTTGCACCTATATGTAGAGAGGTATCTGGTAATCCTTTGGCAAGAACTTACCCTTCATTTTTGTCACCATCCTATCCCAGCCCTTGATTAATGGTTTGTCTGTCTTTCTTCTTTCATCCTGCACATTGTCCCACCATAGTGTAGCGTGACCTTTCAACATTGTCACTGCAAATTTAACTCTTTTATTCTCATCAATCTCCTCGTACTCAAAATACTTGTCCATCTCACTGATCCAATCTATTAGGTTCTCAACCTTCAAACTACCATCGTAAATGGAGAGTTCGAGCTTTGGCCTGAAACTTGAGCCCAATATTGCTCTCAACAATCTAACTTCCATAGGTATTGCTTCTTCTTCTTTAGGTACCTCATTGCACTCACTAATATCTCCACCTTTAGGATCCTGTTGTCTTCCCATTTCCATGGCCTCTAATCGAGCTTGCAGCCTCCTTATCTCTTCTCGGAGTTCTGCATTTTCCCTAGGTTTGCCTCTTTGACCTCGTCCTCTTCCTACTGGTCTATTCATCTTTCTGGAACTTATAGGAAAACAATAGTGTTATGGCTCTGATACCACAAATTGATGGCAATAAAGGACATAACTCAGAATATGTAGTTACACTGGCGCTGGTAAAAATAATTAGAAACACTCCCTTCATCCAAAATGCAGGATGCACTCGCTTCCAACCAAAAAACGCAGGTTCTATGGTTTAAGCGTGACTGCAATCACTCAAAGAGAACAAAATGTAGGCATTCTGGTGTACACATCTACCATAAGATTTAAAAAAATATGTTAGACCAAACACAACAGTCAAATGTTCTGTCAATTTTCCCTCAGGTGATTTTTGTCATATTGACACCACATTGAAACACAACTTCGATTCCTTGGGCGATTTTTGTTCAATTAATTTATACTTTGTTTTTGTTCACAAGCAGCATACCTCTCCCATATTTATGTTCACCCACATTCTTCAGACAATTCAGAAATGGCGTTAAAAGATTCACAATTTCTTTCCCATGTGATTAACAAAGACCGGAAAAGAGACAACGTTTGGGTAAACAAACATCAGGTCGATCATATAGTCATTTTCAGATTTGGTGAACAAACCTAGATTCAAAAATTTCTAGCTTCTCCATGTTTCCAACAATGAATTGATTGCCAAATCACAAAATAACTAAGGCTAATAACAGATAAACTTACAGTATTCAAGGAACCGTATCAACTCATCCATTTTCATTCACCGAGATGTAACAGAACTTCCGGTCATAATAAATTTCATGGAAAATTCTTGATTCTAAAACATTAAAGCCATCGACAAATGTAATTTTGACATATTCGGTTTCTATTTGCAGAGAGGACAGTTACACAACATCGATGAGAAGATTTTTCTTTCTTTTCCCCAAAAAACTCCCCCAAAAATGAAAAATCCCCACATTAAAAACCAAAACCCCCTTTCCTAGAAATAAGGAAACTACCTTTATTGTTTTGTTTTTGTTTTAATTCCAATCCTTATTTAAAATCTAACTATATCCTAACTAGATGTCCAAAATATTTGCTTCAACTCCGCATGTGACCAATCCATCACATTGCTAAGCCTTTTATTCAAATGCCTGCCTAATGCACCTGCATCAAGTTTGGTCTCAAGACAATATTTGCACATGAAAACAACATGATTGCAATTGAACTTTTGATTAGACTTCTCCATAAACATCATAAGTGTTTTTCTTTTAAATACTTGCGTGTAAATGCACCTCCATATAGCTCCTTACAAAGATGTAAAATGTTTAGAAAATGACTCCAAATAGATTGAGATAAATCTTTTTGAGGTACCCCCAATTCATGTTGAAATGTGGTTGTCATTGATCTCAATAATTGATGAATACAGTTCACCCAATGAAATGTGATCTTGAGTGCAAGGGAGACACTTTCCTGTAATATATGACTATTGGAAACACAAATTCCTATATAGTCGTCTCGGAATGCTTTGTTGTGGTGAGATTTAGCGATGGCATGCAAACCTCGCATGTTGTGTTGATTAAAGATGATAATAGAGATGTTGTATATGAGGCTGAAAACACAAGTGAGGATGTTGTAATTAAGAGAGAGGGGAAAACTTAGGATATATCATGTAATGATTGGAACAAGTATGCATGAAATTTTGGCTCAATGCTTGATTGCTTGAAAACATTATTTCAATGGTCACAAGAATGATGATATAAAGAGTGAGGAAAAGTTATTTCATTGCTCCCAAGTTCTTTTGCTAGAGAATTTGGAGAAATATGTGCCCTATCATATGTGTTGGCCATTGTTCATCAAGCAACTTCGGGTTGGGTAAAATTTTACATTTCACCAAGTTGTAAATTTGAAAATTATATGAGAGGATTTGTATGTTTCATAGATCAGGAAATTTTTCAAAAGGTGTATGAATTTTTATGAAGTGAAAGCATTTCTATTGTATCTTTAAAGGGCATACCTTGGGTGGTCCCTAATGTAGAGAATGGAGGTTAATTTGGGGTTTTAACTACAGGGACTGAGGTTGACCCTCCCAAAGTAAAGCCCCATTCCAAACATGAATAGGTCAACCCTCCCAAATAAAAACTCCACTCTAAACGATAAACTGGTTGGCTCCAAAATGAAAATATGATTGTCTAAATAAGACTTAGTTCAATGCATTTGAAGGGCATGTGGAGATGAATTGAGCTAAGCTTTGAGGAATGACAAGGAGTCTATCTGGGAAAAAGAATGAAGTCCAAAAAAGACGGAAATATAACATGAGGAAGCTCTGGCTTTTATTTTGAAGATTACAGACAACGAATTCTAGTGAATCTTTGGATGTTTATGTGGCTCTTTCAAGCAACAAACATTAGAGGAAGTTATGAGTATTACAGGAATTAAATGATCGAGGAAACGATGGACATGAAGAGAGTACTATTTTGTTAAATTATATTGAAGCCCTAGATTCGAGCAAGCTACAAATTTATGGTGCTAAATGATATGAGTGTAAAGTGCGCTAAGACATAAGAGAGCTCTAAAGTACGAGGAGGAAACTATCTTTTTTGTGATTTGGGGTATGAAGGATAAAATTGTTTTAAGACAAGTATGTTTTTGGCTAAGTTAAATAGCAAGCCATTTAATGTTTCAGGGGAAAAATCGATGTCAATTAAAAGGCAAATTTCATGACTATAAATCAAGCATGTTTTATAGACGACTAATGATTGTTTTAAGGGTTGAATTTTGCACAGACCTCAATGATGACTATAGGGTTGATTGAAGAATGGATATGGTGCATATTTAAGGATCAATTCAAGACTGTTTTATGTTGCATATTATCTATGATTAAGAGTTGACTTCAATAATGATGAGTGATCATTTTGTAGACTTAATTAAGAGTTTAAACATGGTATGTTTGGCGAACAATTTTTGGAGTAAATCTATGACATAATAATAGGAATGGCATATGACCATTTAGGGGGTGGCTTAAGTCAAGCTTGATTTCAAATGCAAATACATGATTGATTAATGGAAGACTGTAGACTAATTTAGAGGATAGATTTAGGACTATTTATGACACTATTTCAGGATTGATTTCAAGGGTAGATTGAAGACTAATAATGATACAAATTTGAAGAGGACTATATCAACATGTATGCATTTGTTTGAGGACAACAAGTAGGTGGGTACCTACAAAATCTTGTTGAGTTAGTGATCAATTAAGGAGATTGGTGCTTCCTATAGGTTGGTTCTTGCAAAGTTTGTTGAGTTGGTCCTCAACTAAGGGTGTTGGTGTCTCAAGTAAGTTGGTGCTTGTAAACATTGTAACAACAGGTTGGTGCCTGCAATTATTGTAATTGTAGGTTGGTGTGTACTCAGGATTCATGATGATAATTTTTTCATGGTTTTCTCCTAGATGGGTTTCCACATTACATCTCGTGTTCTATGATTTGAGTTTACTTGTGTTTGTTGTTATGAATTGATTGATGAATGGGAAAACAAAGGAAAACTACATTATTCAATTCACCCACCCTCTTAGTATACCTATAAGTCCAACAATTGGTATCAAAGTCAGTTCCTTCAAAAATAGTTTAACCACTAGAAGGCAGATATTGAACACGAATGGAAATTGGTCTCTGTCTAGATAAAGCTCCTTTGTTTGATGGAGAAAAATATATAGCATGGAGTGTGAGAATGAAGATATATTTGATGGACCTTAGGTTTGATATCTATAAATCCAGTCATGGCAAGTTATACAACCCCAACCACTCATTCAACATATGCAACTACAAACGAGTCATGAGAAAAGAATATAAAAGCAATGGATTCCATCTTGAGAGCCCTACTAGATTTTGTAATTGACAAGTGTACATCAGCTAAACAGAGTTAGGAAAAGATACACGATATTTATGAAGAGAGATCTAGTGATTGCTCTAGGTGTGAATCAGAGACAAACGACACACAATTTGTGAGAAATCTAAAAGGAGGACCTGGAAAATACAAAGGTAAACTACACTTCAAATGCTATAATTGTGGTAGAATATGACATTTTGTTGTAGAGTGCTCATATGCAAAAAGGGAATATATTGATGATGAACAAGAATCTCTCTCCATAACCATGGAAACAAAGCCAACTAATGAAGAATATGAAGATAATCAAAAGGAAAGGTCAATTTCAAAAAATGAAGAAAATTCTGAAACATATGAGGAAGTTGATATTGAAGGAGAAATCATTTATGCTCTATATGAAATCAAGAAGCTTAGAATAGAGATCATGTTGCTAAAGGAAAAAGTGTCATAAAGCCTTGAAAAAAAGGAAAGAATAATTGTTAGTTTAAAAACTCAATTAGAAGAGCATAAAATAATCAAAGAATAAGTGAGAGGCTAACTAAAAAACATGGAAGAAGATTGTGAAAGGTTGGAATGTGAAAGTGTTACCTTAAACAAGGAAATTGAAAAAATGACTGCTCATTTGGACAAAATCTTGAGGTTTGATAAGATTTCAACAATCTTAGACAACATTCTCAACAATAAAAAAACATTGTTTGATAAGATAGGTCTTGGTTATGACTCAAGCTCTTTAGAACAAGTGATTAACTAGCCCAAGAGTTAAGCTCTTGCTCTCAAAGGAGAAAACAACAGAAAAGAAGATTATGATGCCCAACAAAAGACTGAAAACAACAACAGCTTTAGAAAATTGTTTCCTTCAAAGCAACCTTACACAACCAGGTATCAAAATTTCTTTTTTGGTTATCATTTTTCTTGTAATCACTTTGGTCATAAGGCAGTGAACTATATTAGAGTTAGTGTTAAAGATCTCTATGTAAGAAACAAGAAAGGAAACTTTTGTGAATCATCAAATATAAATCACAAACCTTTTGCACCCTTGATTGGTTTCAATGCCGAGTGTTATAAATGTAATTATGGGCATATAGTAAGGTTTTGTAAAAGCAATATTGATAAAAAATCTTTCAAAAAGACAGGGATAACTTTTCAAAACAAAAGAAAAGAATCCACAAAAGTGTGGAGAAAGAAGTAAAAAAAGAAAGAAGGAGAAAAGAAACTATTTGTTATGAGAAAGGATGCGATGAGCTAGATAAATATGGCATCGAGATTCACTATTTTGACTCTCACTCGAAACGTACACCCCATTTCTAGAAAAGATAAGGCTAGGACATTTCCTTATGAAAACAAAAATTCAAGATTACAGTACTCTTTTGGATGAGAGAAGTCATCTTATTGGTCCTTGAAAGAAAGGGATGTGGAGGAAGAAAAAAATAAAATAAAGTCAAAATCAAAGCTTCATGCCCTTCAGAAGACCAATGTCATGACTTTGGAGTGGAAGATTTGTTCAATAAAAACAATCAAATAGAAGGATCGGTGTTGGATACTTGTACCAGAGATAGCCTGGATAATGATCAAATTGTAAACAAGTAGGAATTTACAGATATGCTCTTGAGATTAAGATATAATGGATGGACGGATATTGCATCCCAAAGATCAATTTTAGGATAGTGAAATAGTGCATGGAAATCTATTATAACCCTTGTCGATATTACCAAGAGAGGCATAGGAATGACTATCTCAACACCCAAAGACAAACTTGGAACCAAATTTGAAGATTTATCTAAACAAAAAAACAAAAAAAATTATCAGTATTTATTTCATTATGGATCAACATCATTTTATATATACTTCAATATTTTAAATAACTTACCTAGGAAGAATATAATGGCATATAACCAAACCATATAAAGGGAAATAACCAGTAGTTTTAGGGAAAATTAAAGATGTAATCCATGTCAGTAGTACTCTGTTAACTCTAAAAAAACTTTTGACATCATCTTTGTGTAGATTTATATTAGCATTAAAGCATAAGGATGAGTGTGTACATGCATCTAACAAATACTATGTAGAAAGTACAGTGTGCCAAAGATGTGGAATCAATTGAAATGCTCCCTATCTCTCAAGAGAACCCTGAATTAAGAGCCCAGACTTTGACTTGCATTCTTCATGTAAAGATTCCAGAATGCCTATGACCGAGTGTGGGACAGGCCATCACCTATAAATACAAACCCCAAGACTCTCCACTGTCAATTTGGACGGATTGAACCAATGGAGAAGTTTTAAAGCTTGGATATGAGTATGGCGTTCATGGCTGCCACCGGCGCGGGATCCTCTTCCACCATCACAGTTGAGGAAGAGCAGCAGCAGCAGCAACAACAATAGGTTCTAAAGCTCCGTCTGATCTCCCGCCGCAAGCAGAAGAAGGTCACATGGGAGGAAGGCACCGCCAACAATGAGTTCATGAACAAGAAGAGCTCCAAGAAGTGCTGCGTCTTCCACAAACAGAAGTCCTTTGATGAAGATAACAATGATGACAACAACGATCCCAATAACCCCAATAGAAAAAGAAAAGGCATATCATAGGACGATTCTGCTTCATGTGACCACGGGCAGAGCAGTGTTTCCAATGGCGATCACTCTTGCTCCCATATACATTAGGGCAGATTAAAATTGTGAGTTAATGGATCCGAATTTTTGTGTTTCCTCCTTTAATTTCCACTAATAATTCATCGCTCTGCTATTTGTAATCTAATAGCAACCTGCCGTTCTATAGTAGTTCAGTCCCTGGATTTTAAGAAGCTAAAACTTTCCTGGCATTTTTAATTTAGGGCTTTGGGTCATCAAACTCCCAATAATTTCCCTTTCTGGTTTTCAAAATTTTGAAGCAATTTTATATTGCTTGATCCATGGTTTTAGGTAATGAAAATCAAAATTTCCAGTCTACAATGTCAACTGATCAGTATACAGAAATCTGTAATTTCTTAGTGACAATTTTTTACACTATGCCTTTTTAACCGATCTAAGGATATTGTATAATTTAAAACTAAAAGGCCGTCACGGTGCAAAATACATTCAAAAAAATTAGAATGGTTCAAACAAACTGCAGGCTTGATTTGGTTTCCGGCTGATCGATGGCCACTTTTCTGTTTTGGAAATTTTGGATTGAGGAAGTTTGGCTAACATGATGGCCTTACAAATACAATAGTAGAAAGTTGAAAGAATGGTCTTACAAATACAGTAGTAGAAAATTGAAAGAACATTAATTTTGATGGTAAATCTATTTGCCTCATCAAATGTAGGCTAAAATATGCCACCATTCCCAATCTATCTCCTTACTATGTAATATAGAGCAGTGACTAAACGGAGCAATGCTCCTTTTTTTAAACAGTAACTCCCCATTTTTTTTGGCAACCTCCTTGGATGTGTTGCTCTAGGGATTCCCTCGAATCCTAGGTAGATGAGAGAGGATGCAAGCACCAATTCTTGGGGTATTGAACCTGGACCAGTAGATGTAAACTCCCACGGGCAAAGGAGCAAAGGGTTCAACAATTCTAAGGATTTTTGATTAGTTTGTTTTTATTATCTAGTGGATTCCGTAAAATTTTGCTTATTTTTGGAATGTATACTTTATAATTGTTTAATTATCAAGAAAATAATAATAAGCGTTACTCAGATTATTGTTAGAAAACAGGACCGCAGAGCAATAACAGATATACAGTTAAAGCAATAAACAAGATGCAAAACACATTAAAACATTACAGGGAGACACAGATATAACGTGGTTCACCCAAACGATGGGCTATGTCTACAAATAAATTCCCAGTTCTTTTATTACAGTCCAGAAAGATGAAGGGATACACCCTGCAGCAAAACCGTTGCACTTCCTCTTCACGCTCTCATAGTCTCTCTTCCAATACAATACAAATACCATACTGAGTCGTTTTACAATGCTTTCTTTTATAGGAGAAATACAATGGGAAAATTCTAGGGTTAACCCAATACCATGGGTCCGCAATACCATTGGCCAACACACATCCCTTTTCTTCCGATCAGAAAAACTCGTCGTTTCCTTCTGACGTGTCGGCAGAACTCCTCGAGTTCACCCGATGTATCGACAAAAACTTACCTTTTCGTGGCGACAGGGGAATTTGCGACACTTAGAAAAATTTTGAGAAATTTTTCTATATTCTTTCCTCGGCATCGACAAAACTCAACTTTTTCGCTCGACGGACATCAGCGAAACTCGCCTTTTTCGCTCGATACGCATCGACAAAACTCATTGAGTTCATCCGACATGCATCGAAAAAACTCTAGGAGTTTTTCTGACATGTCCCTACTTAGAAAAATTTTGGAAAAAAAACTTCCTTTTTTCCTGTCATCGGCTCAACTCGCCAAGTTCTCCCGATGTGTGTCGATGAAACTTACCAAACTCAGTCGACATATCGATGGAACTCACCAAGTTTACCCGATTTTTCAACACTTATAAATTTTTCGAAAATTTTCTTCTTCTTCTTCTTCTTCTAATTGACTCAACTCGACATTTCATGCCGATGCCATCGACTCAACTCAGCATTTCAAGTCGACATGCATTGTGGCGACCTTCGCCGACTTGCTCAACTAATTCAGTCGACATATCAACAAAACTCACCGAGTCTTGCCAGCATGGAAATTTTCTGTTACATAGAAAAATTCATGAAAAAATTTCTTTTCTCTGACATCGGCTCAACTCATCCAGTTCAGTTGACACTGTATCGGCTCAACTTGACTAACTGAGCCGACATAGGAAATTTCCAACACTTAGAAAAAATTTTGAATTTTTTTTCTGCTGGTCTATGTTCAACAGAGGGTAATCCTACCTCTGTCATTGTCCATCTTCTTGGCTCATTAAGGCCCAATGCTGCAACATGAGCTCTGATACCACATTGTCACGTCCCCACCCTTCTACTAGAGAAAGGATGTGACTATGCTGCTATCAATATGGGCAATCTAACCCCATGAATCGTAAAATAAAAATTCATTGAAATAGAAAATACATATGTAGATGTACAATTATTAACATACAGTGGAAGCAAAACACATTCCATTCAAGCATTCATCATGTTCCTACTTATTTATAAAACATATACAATTGCAAGGATTTAAACACAAGAAATACTTATCTTGAAAGAAGCTTGTCCTGCAACCAGCTATGTTGCTGCAAAGTTCCACCTAACCGTAGGCCAGTGTGCTCATCAATCTGTTGGAAACACTGCCACCCCCGAGATGGGCATGATTCCCACTAGGAATAAGGGAACACTAGCAGACTCACACATAGCCAAGGATACAACAAAACTTGGCCAAGCCCACACAGTTGGGTTTATCAGGATGCAAAGGAGTTGGAAAGGCTGACTGCTAAGATAGTGAGCTCAACCACAGAGCTATGGACACTTGCACTAGATCTAGCCTGGCTTGTAAAACATCTACACACCCAACACAAGGAAGCATCCCCTTCTATGCTACACAATCCCTCAGGCTATGCCTTCCCTTCCAGTGTTATTCAGGGTGTGCAAAGAAGAAAACCAACCCCCTAGATATGTCTGTGAGGTTCCTTCTTACACTAGGTTTACCAAGCTAGTTCAGACCCCATTTCCACTCCTAACCCAGTTCAAAGACCAAACAAAAGATGTATACACATCAATTATAGTTCTGGGATGGAAGGAAAACATCACGGAGCCCAAAATTGGAAATGGCAATTAAGTAAAACATCCTAGCCTGTGTAATTCATTTCCAAAAACTATTTATGGCTTCACGTTGGCTGAAACGACTCCCTTAGTCCCTGAAATCATGGGTCTATCCCCCCGATTGGCTGTGCAACATTGAAACATGAAAATCCCAATTGTGGGGATGTGAAAGTGACCGAAAATGTGAAGGATAAAACCCCACGAGGGTTCAGCTGCGTGAGAGCTCAACGTGGAGGAAGGATGGATGCCGAAAAATGTCTAGTAGCTCTCCACAAACGTGAGGAAGATCGACTACGTGAGTGCATGAGGAAAAATCCATTGCCTACGTGAGTGTGGAAATGCGGCTGCCTGCTTCCACATGAGGGTAATGGACGAATTCCTCCCCTTGGGAAAGTGTGTGGTCAAAGACTAACGACCCTTCCAGAAGTGACGACTTCCCATACCTCCCAAGCCCCACTGCAATAATTGCCCAAATAACTCTTTGGAGAATTTAGTGACTGGTGAATAAGAGAAGAAAGGTGGTTGACAACTTAGATGTGTTCTCCCTTTGACACTTGGCTGAACATGATTGGCTCAAGGTTTCAATATTCCCCCCTATTCCTTAGGAAATCATGCCCCCATCTCATTATTGTTTCATTGACATAGCTGGTTGTGGGTATTTTAATTAAACTGCATACGTACATGATGACCAAAATTATAACGTGCCTGGCTAGCACAAAATACCATCGGCACCAATTTAATCGCCGAACATAAAATGCTAAATCAATGGTGGGGATTTTGCCTTGAGCTCCACACCATGATTAATTACAACGTATACATCATATACATTTTAATGCAAACAGGGTCAAAACAGGATTTTACAGCTTTGATTTCCTAGATCCATTGAATCAATAATATAAGACTGGAATAATAAATGTGGTGCTACTGAAAAGGATCTTTATCTTGGCTTTGACACCTATATCTAAAGGAAGGATTCAAAAAAGTTGACAAGGAGTCCACACCAAAAAAATTGTGCAACCTATTAATTATGCAATTCACAAAAAATCCCAAGGGATTGACAATCAAGGATATTGACAAAGCAATTAGCATTCCCCAAAACAAAAAGAGGGGAATTGAGCCAATGATTAAGACCACTATACATTACTAGGCTCTAGACAAATACATTTTGAAATCAAGTGTTGAGAAAGAAGGCTCTATGAAGTTCTCACATTGTATGAGAAACTCTCTTGAATGACAACCTAGTGTCTTTCCATTGGTGGACATGTCACCTTTGTTAGACAAAGCTGGAGAACAAATTGATGAGCAATAGATGCACTCAATCCTGAAACAACTCAGACTTAAACATTGTTGTTAACAGAGATGACCATCTGCACGAGTCACCAGATCATGCAACTGCCAATCGGAAGAAGGAAATTAATAGCGATAGAAGCGGTTGCAGCAGTTCTAGTGATAGAGAAAGTGGTAGTGAGAGTGAAGGTAGTTCTAGAAGCAGTGAAGAGTCTGATGTACATGTAGACATTATGAGTGAGGATGATATAACAATGAAGACGAGACTACGAAGAGAAGCACAAACTTAGGGGGGTCACTCCTTTGTCATTGATGTCAAAGGGGGAGAAAGAGCAATTTAGGGGAGATCGGTGAAGTTCAGACAAGGGAAATACATGAGAACCCTGTAGATAAGGGGTGTACATAGATAGGGGGGAATCGATGCAAAACCCTTTAAAAGGTTGAAGGGTTTCCATCAATGTCAAAGGGGTAGATTGTTGAAATGTGGTTGCCATTGATGTCAATCGCTGAAGAATGCGGTTCAACCAATAAAATGTGATCTTGAGTGCATGGGAGATGATTTCTTGTAATTTATGACTACTAAAAACACAAATTCCTTTAGAGTCATCTAGGAATGATTTGTTGTGGTGAGGTTTAATGATGGCATGAAAAGTTCGCATGTTGTGTTGACTGAAGATGATAATAGAGATGTTGTATATATGAGATTGAAAAGACAAGTGAGAATGTTGTAATTAAGAGACATGGAAAAACTTGGGATCTAGCATGTAATTATGGGAAGGAGTATGCATGAAACGTTGGATCAATTCCTAATTGCTTGAAAATATTATATTTCGACGGTCACAAGAGGGAGGATATAAAGAGTGAGGAAAAGTTTTTTCCTTGCTCCCACATTCTTTTGCAGAAACATGTGACCCCATTAGATGTGTTGGGATTCATTGATCAAGCAACTTTAGATTGGCTAAAGGTTTAGATTTCTCCAAGCCATAAATTTGAAAATTATAAGAGAGAATTTGTCTATTTCAAAGACTAGACAAGTTTCCAAAAGGTGTGAAAATATTTACGAAGTGAAAGCATTTCTATTATAGCTTAAAGGGAAGACCTTGGGTGGTCCTTGATGTAGAGAATGGAGGTTCATTTGGAGGTTTAACTACATGGATTGAGTTCAGCCCTCCCAAAGCAGAGCCCCATGCCAAACGTGAAGAGATCGGTCCTCCCAAAGCAAAACTCCATGCTAAATGATAAAATGGTTGGCTCCAAAACAAAAATATGAATTGTATAAATAAGACTTAGTTCAACATATTTGAAGGGTGTGTTGAGATGAATCGAGCTGAGCTCTAAGGAACGACAATGAGTTTATATGGGAAAAAGAATGAAGTCCAAAAAGACAAAAATATAATATGAGGAAGCTCTGGTTTTCTATTTAAAAATTACACGCAACACATTTATAGTGAAGTTCTTGTTGACACTGAGAGGGGGGGGTGAATCAGTGTAAAGCCAATTTTAATATTTTCACAGTTAGCTTGATACAGATAACTGCCAATTCATCATTCCATTATTTTATCCATCATATCATAAACATCTTTCATATCATCATTCACATAGCATAAGCATTTAGATCATCAGAAACCATAACACAACATAACACAGCACAATATAATTTTGTAATCCTTTTGTATTATTTTTGTCCGGCTACAACCGTTAGGCAAAATCAGCACCTATTGATAAATAGAGCACCTACTCTGTATCCAGGGCCCTGCCTGGTTTTCTTAGACCCTGCTAAGAAGGGTTTGAGGTATCCTAACCTCAAAAGCAAGGCAAGCTTGCTTTTACATTAAGGCTTACTGTCATCATACACAAGACAACTCTGTCATATCATCAACACTGCTCTGCTGTAACATTGCTCATGATTCATCTACTGCTGCTCAACATTGCTGCAATAGTCTTCTCAATCTTCTCTGTTCATCATCTGCTGGTCAATCTTTGCTGCTGGTCATCATCAACACTGCTGATCACATCAAGTCATCATGGTCTGCTCAACAAACTCTGCTTTGCTCATTAACCACTTCTCAAGAACCCTCATCCATCCATAAGTCAAGTCTGCTATTGCCTTCATGCATGAACTGTGTAAAATATCTATTCAGCCATGCTAGTAAACATCAAACTCATACTGGGTATTATCACTATAGTCTTCACTTTGCCATCAAACACTGGACCATGCACAAATGTTGAAAAACTTGGACTGTCTCATCTCTTCTACAATCTGGTCATGCTTTCAACGGTCTGCACCTTAATGGATCAAGAGTATCCTCTTGTAAGCAACAGCAGCAAAATGCATGACCGCATCAAATGCATTTCATCAACAGCCCTCCTATTTTGTTTGTGTCACCCAAATCGACATAAATGAACAACAGTTTATACCAAAGACCGCACCCATGTCACAATCTCATTGGACTATGTATTCTGCGTTCAACCTCACCCTCAGACTGTGTATGCACCCTTGACTTATGTGCTGGGAAGAGGACCCACACAAATCAGTACTCAAACGTTGTGAAGAGACTTGGACTGTTTCTGCTGATAACGTCCTTGGTAAATAAGCAAGTTCTTGGACTGAAGAAAGGCAGCAGTAAATTTCCAAAAGGCTCGGACTGTGCTCTCTCCAAAAGCACCCAGGTTCACATTGATCAACACTCTGGGCATGAAGTTAACCCCTGCACCTGAATCTGAATATATCTTCAGCATTAATCAGCAGCAAATAATAATTCCGGGCAGTCAGTCATAAGCAGTCTTTCTGGAGCAGTCTTCGCTATTGACAAACCTCAACCAATATTTTTAACAAGAAGAAAAGCACTGTCAAAACCAGAGTGTTTTAGGTGTGAAGGTTAAGGCTGCCTTGTCACCCTGTCCATTACATCCCTGTCACTATCCTCAACCTCAGATCACATGCTCACAAATCAACACTGTCAAAACACTCTGACAGCTAGAGGACCACTAAAACATATGACTGTGGTTTAAAAAAAATATGGTTTGTCTGCTGCAAATGTCTTCAGAGATCGAATTCAGAGATCAACAAAACAAAATTCAAACCTCTAATCTGATAACATTTCTGCCTTGTCTTTGCAATGGTACTGACGGCTATGAAGCAAGTTTATGCATGCTTCTTGACCGTTTCCTTTACAGGAATAAATAGATTGTTCCACACACCTTTACAAAACTGAATCTATACTGAGATCAAGACTTCTTACTTTTTCAGATCTTTTGTCACCTTGAGGAGGGCTCTAGATATGCTGATCCTGAAGGGCCTCAGCAAGAGCAAGATCGAGGTGAATGAAATCAAGATCTTCAAACAAGTTCATGAAGCTATCCGTTACTGTGTAAGGAAAATCTGTGTTTATATAATATACCTAGAGCTGCTGATTGTCGTTCAATTTCCCTAAGCAATCCGACTTCCCCTGCTCTACAATGCTTCCAAATTCACAGCTCCAGCAAAAGCTTGTTGGAGCCAATTCAGAGAGTCTGGAATCAATGCCGTCCGATGGATGCGCAATCTCACCATGAGATCGGACAAGTTTCCTTCTCTAATGCTGTTGTTCACGATCCGGTAAACGTTTTAATAGAAATTTATGAGCTAGGGTTCGAATCGTGAGACACTGAGCATTGACTCCATGAGAAGAGATCGAATTTGTTTATTGATCAACCAGCAAACCCTGCGATTTGATTCCTGGCATTCTTTCCAAACGAAAATAGGAGAATATATGCGATTTTACTGAAAAAAAATTGTTGAACGGGACAGTCACATTCAGTTGCTATTATTAATTGCCCAATCTGAATCAATCAGTAATCTGTCAAAGACATCTCGACCCTTCTCCCAGTGGACACACTGAAGGCAAAAGCATGTACATTCCACGTCTTAAATTTCAATGATTTTGACTCAAGGAGAAATTCGAATTGTGTATATTTCAGTTTTGCCTCAGTCACGAGTTCTACACCATCTCTGCTCAGCCAGCGCCAGATCTTTAAGCCATCAGATATATTTCAGCCACGAACTAAAATCCACGATCTGCTTTTCTTACCTGAAAATTTCCTCAGTCCCACGCTTAGAGTGCACTTGCATCTTTTCTATGTCAGACGGCCAACAAAATTCTCCTCCGATAAAATTATGGACTGCTGCTCCTTAAAAATATTTCTTCACAGCTCCACAAAAAAAAATTTCAACGCTGATATTTTCCACAAAAATTTCCTGACTGGCTTTTTCACCTTACCATTCAATTTTGGAGTGAGAGAATACTTGTAAATATATACACCTTTGAGGTGGCCAATATCCATAGAATAAGGAATATATATTTTTGTATTTTAATTTTTAATTATTATTTTATTTTAAATCACCATTTGTAATTCACCTTACCCCATTTAATATATATATATTTTTTATAAAAAAAACTTTCTATAAAGTCACCCATTAGAGTCACTTTAAAGAATTTTTTATTTTGTTGACTGCGCTGACTTCTTTGACTATTTTAAACTTCAATCAACTTAAGGGACTTTTTCAAATAGAACCATATATTATCAACAGTCTTAAGCTTCAATGTCCATCAAAGGGTTTCAACTTTCCATTACGCCACTAGGGCTTCAGCATCATCAGCATCAATGAACTCATGTGGGGTTGGCATCAATGACAATTTTATCAACGGTTCTGGGTTTTTGTGTGGCTATTGCAAGCATCAAATAATAAAGGAAGCAACGAGTATTGTACGAAGTAAATGACTAAGGAAACTCTGGACATCAAGAGCCTGCAATTTTGTTAAGTCATAGTCAAGCTCTGGGTTTGAGCAAGCAATGAATTTGGGGTAAGAAATGGAAATAATGTAAAGTGCACCGAGACAAGAGATAGCCCTAATGTACGAGGAATAAACTATCTTTCAGTGGTCTAGGGTATGAAGGATGGGATCGTTTGAAGACAAGTATGTTCTAGGGCAAATTAAGAGCAAGCCATTTTCTATTTCAAGGGAAAATTGATGTCTATTGTAAGGCATATTCTAGGGCTGTAAATCAAGCATGTTTTAGAGACGATTAATGGTTGTTTTAAGGGTTGAACTTTGCACAAACCTTAATGATGACTGTAGGGATGAGTGTATTTAAGGAGTAATTCGAGATTGTTTTATGTTGCATATTATCTACGATTAAGAGCCAACTTCAAGAATGATGACTGAGCATGTTGAATAATTAATTAAGAGTTGAAACAAGGCAGGCTTGGGAACAATTTTTGGAGTAAATCTATTGCACAATTATAGGATTGGCATACGGCAGTTTAGGGGGTGGCTTAAGCCAAGCTTGATTTCAAAGGAAAACACATGACTGATTAATGGCAAATTGCAGACTGATTTAGAGGACAAATTAATGATTGTTTATGACATTGTTTCATGGTTGATTTCATGGGAAGATTGAAGACAAAGAATGGTACAACTTTGAAGAGGATTGTACCAACATTTATGCATTTGTTTGAGGACAACAAGTAGGTGGGTTCCTAAACAAGCCTTTTGAGATGGTACTCAGTTAAGGAGATTAGTGTCTTCGGTAGGTTGGTGCTGCAAAGCTTATTGAGTTGGTGCTCATTAAGGGAATTGGCGTCTCTAGCAAGTTGGTGTTTGCAAACATTGTAACATCTTCTTGGCGCCTACAATTATTGTAATAGTAGGTTGGTGTCTACTCAAGATTCATGAAGATAATGTTTTTTGTGGTTTTCTCCTAATTGGGTTTCATGTTACATCTTGTGTTCTATGGTTTGAGCCTACTTGTGTTTACTATTATGAATTGATTGATGAATGGGTGAAGAAATAAAAATTACATTATATTGATTCAACCCCCCTCTGAGTATAACCATAAGCCCATCAATTCCTTGAAGGAAATTTTCGTTTTGAAAATGTGAAGGGAGGTTCATAATTCTTAGCTAAATTGGCTATAGAAAATTTAATGATGAAAAATCTATACATTCAAGGATGAATAATATCACTGCCTTATAGAAAGGCCTTTTAAGACCTGCAAATTCAAGAGTGGAACTCGATGAAATTTGGCCAAAAGCTTTTGAATTGACAAATTTGCCATAAGTGCTAAAATATGCTTTTTCAATGCCAACCATTAGAGAACTTAGATTAACAATAACAAGCATTTTGGGATTTCTCCATAAAGAAACCACTATGCATTTGAAGGGGCCCTCTTTGAAAGAGGAGAAGGTTGGGATAAGACTATTACCCTTTTAGATCAAATTAGGGGCTATAAGTGCATAGCAATGCTGACAATATTTCATAAAAAACCAAGAGGAAGGAGCGATGTTAGTTAAAAGTCAAAATTCAAGATAAATTCTATTATTTTCAATGAGATGGACAAGAAATTACATTGCAAAAGGATTAGAAAGTATTAATGTAGCTTGGATGGTTGGGAGGATTTATTATTACCCTCCCCATTTAGGTTCAATTCTTGTAAGTGACATGATGCTTCATGATGTAATATGACCATTGTTTTTTTTAGAATTTTAATAATCTATCTTTAAAAAAATTATAAATGTCAAAATTTTAACAAATTTTTTTACTTAATTTAAAAAAAATAAAATAAAAATTTATCTACATTTTAAACCTAACCAACCACCTCTGCTTTTAGGAGTGAGCTATCGACTCGACGATTTGCATCCAGGCCCACCCGATGTTGTCGAATTGAGAGCTGACTCCGTTACCATCCATCTCCGTAACCATACGTCTCCACCCTCCGGGATGACCAGCGCCTTGATGGTGCAGTCGTCTTGTAGAACCTTGTTGATGGTGCAAAGTGCTCAGTCAACAGGGAGGCGGCCTAGAAGCATAGTTCTTCGATGGCAGCAAAGTGGGCTCACAGGGACGCAGAGGAGCCGAGCAAGGGAGGGAGTGAGGGGCAAGCTTCGATAGATGGACATAACACTCCATGCATTAACTCGTCGTCAGTTTCGAGACTACCAACACCTGACAGAGACAACATATTTAGAAGATTTGCCGTAGAATTTCTGTCGAGGAGCCAACCAACCCGAAGAGTGGAGACAGATGGTAACGAAGATGAATAGTAATAAAGTCAATTATCAATTCGACAACATCAGATAAGCCCAAGTGCAAATCGTCAAATCGATAACTTACTCCCTAAGAGTGCCATGCACCTCAAATGGTGATCACTTCCTAAGAGTTCCAAGTGGTAAGGAAGAACAAGTGGTGTCGTGAGGCCTAAATAGGATTTGAAACGTTTACGCTTGGCCCACAAATGGTGATCACTTCCTAAGAGTTCCAAGTGGTAAGGAAGAACGAGTGGTGTCGTGAGGCCTAAATAGGATTTGAAACGTTTACGCTTGGCCCAACTTTGCTTAATCTGGGAAAATAGCGTGCTTTTTCTAAATTCGTCTCCGTCAACCGCAAATGTCTGGTCGGTCACACGAGCCCCCAACTGCCAATGCCTACGACCGCGTGTGGGACGGGCCATCACCTATAAATACAAACCCCAAGACTCTCCACTGTCAATTTGGACGGATTGAACCAGTGGAGAAGTTTTAAAGCTTGGATATGAGTATGGCGTTCATGGCTGCCGCCGGCGCGGGCTCCTCTTCCACCATCACAGTTGAGGAAGAGCAGCAGCAGCAGCAACAGCAGCAACAGCAACAGGTTCTAAAGCTCCGTCTGACCTCCCGCCGCAAGCAGAAGAAGGTCACATGGGAGGAAGGCACCGTCAACAATGAGTTCATGAACAAGAAGAGCTCTAAGAAGTGCTGCGTCTTCCACAAACAGAAGTCCTTCGATGAAGATAACAGCGATGACGACAACGATCCCAATAACCCCAACAGAAAAGGAAAAGGCGTATCAGAGGACGATTCTGCTTCATGTGACCACGGGCAGAGCAATGGTTCCAATGGCGATCACTCTTGCTCCCATATACATTAGGGCAGATTAAAATTGTGAGTTAATGGATCCGAATTTTTGTGTTTCCTCCTTTAATTTCCCACGGGCAAAAGAGCAAAGGCTTCAGCAATTCTAAGGATTTCTGATTAGTTTGTTTTTATTATCTAGTGGATTCCGTAAAATTTTGCTTCTCTTCCAACTCCCACGGGCAAAGGAGCAATGGTAGGTTTGTTTCTCTTCCAACTTCAACCATTTTTTTGAATGGTAGTATTATTTTATTGGAGCCTTGGAACCCTTTTCATGTAATTCTTTATTGCTGTCACTCTCTTGTATTTTTCTACTTCATTGTTTGTTATTGAGCAATGTGAAAGATGGAAAGTCTCCTATAGACTTGATGGTCTTCCCCTGTGATGTTTAAAAATGTGGAAGGTGATTGGACATGATTTGTTGTGCATGGTCAGGGAAGTTTACTGTTTAAGGAGAATGTTTGAATTATATAATTAAGGGTTTATCAAGCTTATTACCCAAAATTCAGCCAGAGATACTATGAGTGCTTGGCGTCCAATCACCTTGCTATATGTGTTGTGTAAAATTTTGGCTATGTTACTTTTCTTGAGGATCCAATTGGTTGTGACATAGATTATTCAACCTAAACGAACATGATTTATTCATGGCAAATGCATTCTGGATACAACTTTGATGGATTGGGGGATTATAGAGTGGGCCAAGGAAACTTGTCAACATTGTGTTTTGCTAAAAATTGATTATGATAAGGCATACGATCGGGTGGATTAGTCCTTTATCACAAATATGCTACCCTGGCCTGGATTTAGTCAATGCATTGTTTTCATGGTAAAGTCTTTTTTTTACTAATGCTTCAGCTTTTGTCTCGGTTAATTGTGTACTGTCAGATAAAATTACTTAAATCCATCAGATAATGGTGTTGTCTTGCACCATGTCTTTTTGTTTTAGCTACAACTACCGTGGGACATTGGTTTGATACTGCCAAGGATTAGGACCAAACTAGAGCTATTTCTATTTCAAGGGGAAGGAAAGTCATCAATTATTACTTTCCAGATGAATCACTTCTTTCCATCGAGCTCTCTCAGGATTCAATTTAGGGAACATTAGAATGCTTAGAGTCTAGACGTGTTCTGTACCATGTTTGGGCAGTTGTGGTGGATTCCCTTTTTTAATAATGCTTCAGCTTTTGTCTCAGTTAATGGTGTGCCACTGTACTGTCAGATGAAATTACTTTACTTAAATCCATCAGACAAGGGTGTTGTCTTGCACCTTGTCTTTATGTTTTAGCTACAACTGCTTTGGGATATTTGTTTGATACTGCCAAGGATTAGGGAAAAACTAGAGGTATTTCTATTTCAAGGGGGGGAGAATTCATCAATAATTACATTCCATATGACTCACTTCTTTCAATTGAGCTTGCTCAGGATTCAATTTAGGGAACGTTAGAATGTTTAGACATGTTCTGTACCATGTTTGGGGCAGTTTCAATTGAATCCAGGACCAATTTTTGGTTGATTGGTGAAGATAAGCCCCCTTGGCTGAATAGAGTCAATAGACCTTGGCAACATGTGAGAGATGGCAAGATTGTCTGCTATTTTAGAGTGATTGTTTCTCTTTCAGATCTTTGAGAGTTGTGTTTGCAAAATCTTTAGTTTAACATCCAGTGTTAGATGTTTAGAGACCTCTTTCTAGCTAGCAAAATTATAGTTCTTGGAAAAATCCTTTAGGCCTACCATGTTTAAACTATGTTTCCTTTTGGTTTCTTTCCACTTCTCATTTTGGTCAGCTCAAGAAGACTCTGAGAGGTTAACCATGGTCCAGATTTTAACTGTACAATTTCTCTCCTTGGTTCCTCAAATATTCGATTTTAATTTTTCCACTCTTGCCAACAAAAAACTTAAAAGTGGATTGGGACTTATAGTTATTAAATTGCAGGGGATGTTTTGTCCATGAAATAGATTCCTTGAAGTCTTATTGTCAGCGAGGCATGGAAATTTTTGCTTAGATGCTTTCTAATGTGAAACTTTTGAATAGAATTAAAATTTAAGGGCCATTTCCTCCTCAGTGTTGTCGTGGTTGTTCCACAGGGCTGCATAATTGATGGTGTCCCTGCTCTTACTTGGAAATAGAATGGCATTAGCAAAGGCTTTCATTTTACTTTCATTCAATTTGGGCATGGATGAAACATCAGTCTTCTATAACACATCCCTAGATACCTTCCTGAAATGCTTCCAAGAAGGGGATTTTTGGCTGTAGAGACCTATGGAATGATGAGACCGGAACATCAAAGAGTTGGCATAATCTTTCACTTGAGTTTGGACTAATTCATTTGTATCGTTCAACAAGCCAAGAAATTCAGAAGTTGATTCTGATAGAAAACTTGCACAAGTTTAATCTACACACTCCAGGGCCAATTTGAAGGGACTGGGTGTCGATATATGATAAGCTTATTTGGAGTAATAACTCCAAATGCCTGTAATGCTTATTACCTTAGAAATCCTTTCTCTTGTCAAGAGAAGTTGTACAAGCACCAGGGGCTTGTTGACGCTGAAGCAAAATGGATAAATGATTATGCATTGTGTGGTCTTTCAGACTCTCCTTTAAGATGTGGGTCCTTGCTTGGCTTTCAGTCTATCACGGTCTGCCTTCTAAGGAATGTTTATCCCACAAAGGTTTCATAAATGGTGCATGTCCTCATTGTCAACAAATTGAGACTATTGACATTATTCTTGATTTGCAGTTCTGCTTGTGATTACTGGAATTTTGTTTGACAAGTGGAGGCACATCTTCTTCAGTAAGATCCACTGGAAAGTGTCTCCCTTAGGTGATGAAGACTCCAATGGCCAACCCCATTTCAGAGGGTTGTGGTACTGTATCCAAGTGGTAGTATGTTGTGGAAGCTTGTTTTGATGCTGTCTTCAGTGATAGTGTTTTTGCTTTTGTTTGTTTCAAGGACTGGTTGTTTCATGAACTGAATTATAGTTTAGAGCCAAAACACTTTTCTTCAGAGAGATGTGCTTGGTTGTTCAATTGAGGCACAATCTGACCTGAGGGTGTTTCTCTTAGCCTTAATTTAAGTAGATGTGCCAGATTCTACTCTTTGTTATGCTATATTTTGTGTTAATATAAATTGCGTTTTTTCATTTTTTTCTTTCTTTCTTGTTGGTGAGTTATGATAAATCTTGGGACATTTTTCATCGCTTGATGCCTGTCCTGCTTTTGTTTAGCTTCTGCACTGGATATACTTTGTATATTATTATTTATTGATGTGTTCCCTGGCTTTCTCCTTTTTTGTTTAACTACAAGTACCCCTGTCCTATCAAAACATTGTATGTAGTTGTCAAAATATATTGTATTAATCTTTATATTGTAGGGATACCATCAGTGATACCACCAAGGTTACAAAAACCGAACTTGTGGTCGAACCGGCCGACCCTGAAAACCAGACCTGGACCGGAACCGGACCAAAACTGGGAAAAAAACCGGATCACAAAACCGGACCACCAAAATACAAAAACTACTTAAATTTTGAAAAATTATATATATATTCATGTGCAACCATGTGAATCCAAACCATTATACACAAATTTGCAAAAAGTGCTCTTGCTATGTGCCATACTGAGCATATTTCATTAGAAACTTCCCCACTCAACTAACTTTTAAACTTTTTTTTTTAAAATTTAAAAAATACCTTGTTAAGTGTTGTTGAACAGTTATGTAAGAAACCAGTCAAAACCGGACCAAAACTGGTAAAACCGGCCAAAACCGACCGGTTCCGTCCGGTTCCAGACGGAACCGGTCAAAACTGGTTTGATCCGGTGAGGCCCCAAAACCGGTCGAACCGGCCGGTTTTACCGGTTCTGGTTTGGTTTTTGTAACATTGGATACCACATGCATCAGGGTCTGTGCTATCCAGTGCTTTTTGGGTCAATTTTTAGTTTATTGCACAACCTTTTTAGTGGTATGTTTTTAGTCTTGTTTTTTTTCAAGCACTAGTGTGATACCCCTCTTGTTGCAACCCTTACCATTATTTACTTTGTTGTTTATTTGGCATATTCTCACTTTTGTAACCGACAATCCCGTTGACCTACTTTGTGGTCATTAGTGGACATAAATAAAATTATCTTATCTATCTTATCTATTTTCCTTCACACTTTGAGTGCCTTTACTATCTTTTCTCTTCCATATCTTGATAGGGCCTTATGGTGGGGAAAAATTCTCTTGCCAGAGAGATCCTGATTTACTCTACTAAGATTTAAGTCAATGTTATCAGAACCGGACCGGTCATCGAACCAGCAGAGCCCAAAATGTCAACCGGACCGGAACCAGAAGAAAACCATGAAAAAAACGGTAGACTAAAAATACATAAAATATTATATTTTGTAAAAAAAATAAAATTCATGTGCATACACATGAATCCACACCATTAATACACAAATATGCAAAGTTTCTCATATATATAGCAAGTATAGTTGCAAATAACCAAAATAGCACCAAGTGCAATACATCACTGAAGTTCTGAGCCAAAATACATCAACAAAGTGGCTGCCGTACAGCATTGTACGGACTGGACCAGTTCTGTATGGATCCGGTCAAAACCAGCCGGTTCGGCAGTTTTGGGCTGGTTCCGTATGGAACAGGCCGGTTCAGTGGCAGTTCATGTTCAAAATCCGGCTCAAGCGGTTCAGGGCCCTGACCGGACCAGAAAACCCTGTAAACCGGTTGGACCAGCCAGTTTTGCCTGAACCGGACCGGTCCTGAAAACACTGATTTGAGTTGGCTTTCAACAATGTTTTCAGCCAATTTTCAATTGATCTTTTAAGAGCAACTGGCTACTTTTAGGTTGACTTTGATCTTTCATTTACAATGGTGAACAGGTAGACGAGGCTCTGTTTGGTTCTCTCTGATGCAACTTTGATGCTTCTGATAATATATTTTTTGTGATGGTAGGTAAACTCCATGGTAGTTGGCAGATCAGCTCTTTCCTTATGTAGGCTGACTTTAGTATTGTATGGATTTGGTCAGCCCTAGACATGTTAGATCAATCATATGTTACTTGCACGGTCGACCAACATTTGCCAGGAATTAGTGGATTTCAACCGTGGATCACTTTTGGCTTATTCAAGCAACCTACTGTCTAGAGATCTATCAGCTGTTTCCAATGGATTAGAAGCAGCTTCTTCTCGAAGATCAGTAGACAATCTTTTGGGGCGGTCTCTCATGAGATGAACCATTTTCCTTCTCTCTTAAAGATTTCTTCTAGAATAGCAGCAGGAGAACAGTTGAATACAAAACCCATAGCAGTAAACATAACTAACAATATCCAATCAAAATTAGAAAATTAAAGCAAAGACCAGAAAAGTGGAAAATCTTAAAATCACCAGAAAGATCTGATAGAACCATGACATTTAAAAAAAAAAATCCAACTCCAAGAGTGGGCCCTAAAAACTAGAGATCTGGTGAGTAATTTTTTACCTGATTATACCTGCTAGACTGGTCAAATTTCATCTGTAAAAGAACACATGCCCTTAACAAATTTCAGCCTGGATTCTCTGACACAATGGCAATAACTGATAATAATGGTACTTTTTGAAGGCCTTTAGCGAGGGCTGAAAAACTAGAAAAATAGTATGTGAATGTGAAGCACTATTGGAAATGGAAGAAGAAAAGGCTTATATGAATTCAACAGCAAGCTGCATTTTCTCAGATACAAATGTCATGGGAAATGATAAACAAAGTAAAATGTTAAATACAGTGTGTGTATATAGTAGGAGGTTAAATGCTGCTCGTGAACCTTTGCTTCCACAGCCTGTGTGGTTGAGTGATTAAGCTTTACAGCATCTACATAGACAATCCAGTCACATTTATGGTATGTGCCTTTGTTTGAAATCTCCTGCTTTGGCCTCCCCCTTTGCACCACCTGGCCTTGCTTTATATGACTTAACTGTAGTCTAGTATTTTCTGTTAAAATCAAAATCAAATGCTGCATGGAAATCTGCATAATCATCCAAATCATAAATCTGTACAGTTTGAACTTGTTGCAATAGCAGGATCCTTTGGGCCATAGCCTCCTGATTCCAGGCTTGAGCTTCAGGTTCATCATCAGATTTTGTTGTAACCAATGCACGAGTCTCCTCACTATTTACATTCTCTCAAGTCAATAAGCACGAAAGGTTTGGCTCCTTGCCTGGACTCTCCAGCAGTCCATCAGCATTTGCTTGAAGGGAAGTTGCTTTCAAATGTTCTTCCCATCCCTGACCTTTATTGTGTTCTTGTTCTTGCACTTTCTCCTCTGGCACTCTAGATTCTTGTATACCCTTTTTCTCTTCTCTTTTTACTTATTGTCATCTTCTTCCCCTCTACAATCAGCGGTTTCTTTCCTATTTTGATTACCTTTAGAAGCCTAGCTCTGATTTGGTGGTTCCTTAAGAATGTTCTAAGGTCAAGTTGCTCTTAAAATTTTTCCTATTTTTGGTGAAGCAAGAGGTGCTTCTTTAGGTCCATGTTGGTCAGTGATAGGTGTCTCCTTTGATGGCGACTTTGAAGATTGTCCATGTTCAAATCAAGCAAGAGGAACAGGCTTAGGTTTTATATTAATAACTTCTCCATCATCTTCTTCTTCATAATTTGGCATATCGGTTCT
Source organism: Pseudotsuga menziesii (assembly GCA_001517045.1). NCBI lineage: Eukaryota > Viridiplantae > Streptophyta > Pinopsida > Pinales > Pinaceae > Pseudotsuga > Pseudotsuga menziesii. Next base: position 318,183 of record LPNX011049690.1, read on the forward strand.
TAGTTATCATACCTAAGTTGCACGAAGCGAGGAAACAGGTATGCCATGGAAACATGACCATCACAAAATTTTGGAAACATGGAAATGCGATATTTAAAAAATACATTTTTTTTCAAAGAATAGATTTATTTATTTTTTAAATAGCACATTATCTTGCAAATTTGAATCAAATTACCTATGGTACCGGATCCACCACCCCAGTGTGTAGGATACATGAATCCGATACATATTTGGATTGGATCCGCCTTGGATTGACCATGGAAATGGATCCCGTGCATAAGGAAACGTATCCTGGTCCCATGAAATGGATCCTATGAAATCAAACAGATCCTGCGAAAAATCAAACAGTTTCTGAAATTTTCAAACGGATCCTGCAACTTCCAGTGCTTCTATGACCCATTGATCTCCCCCAAAAATGATGTTTCGATGAAAATTTAAAAAAACCCTAAACACCTAATGGTTAAAAGCGTAAACCCCATTCCAGCTCAAGGTCTGATCTATCCTAATGTCAATATATGCTCTTGAACTCTGATATATCAATATTAAGGTCTGCTCTCAACGTTTTTATTTTATATATCTTTATGGTCAAGGTCTGCTGTCAAGGGCTGATCTATATCTATGTACTATGTTGTTGCTCATTTCACCTACGCTGTTCTGTTGTCTTGCCACAGCGTTCAAGAAAACCACTTTATCCCCTGCTGATAGGGACATGTGGATGCGGCTCACAAAAACACTCTTATGACCTGTTTCAAGTTCATGCTGAAATGGTTTTTAAAGTTATCGATATCACAACTTATCAAATTATTAGTTATGGTACATGAACTCTCTTTTTTGGCAATAAATTATAGTTCTACTCTTGTGTTTCCTAAATAGTTTTGTTTCTTCATTCTATTTTTCTATTTATTATAAAAATATTTTTATATTTATTTGTACTTGTCGTTACCCTGCCATATCTGTATCTACATCCTGGTAACTTAGCAAATTACCAAGAAAATTAAAATGATTTGACTTAATTTGTCATTGTTTTCCCATCATTAGGTGTTTGTGTGCTTGTTGCGAGTCCCATGCACCTTTGAAGTGCTTTACTAGGTCCAAAATGTGCCCTATTTGGGTCGAAATGCTTTGGCATTTCAAGTCTCCAAATCTGGAAACTTTCCAAAAGCATTTCTAGATGTTTCAAAACACGTTTGGCACAAAAATGTAGGGGTTGACATTTCCTAAAATTAGCATTATACATTTTCTTCTTCATCCTCTCTTTCTCATCATCTCCTCCACAACATTGAGGCTTGAAGGGTTTGCACTCTATACATCACATTTCACCCCTTAATCTTTTGTTGACCTAGTCCTAGTATTGGGGATTCCTAATCTTATATTCATCTTTGTAATCAATAGTTGTCTAGGTGGTTTGATTATCCTTAGTTCACATATGTGCATGAAAATTTTCCCTAAAGTAATAGAATGTTAGTGCTTTAGCCTGTGGCAAGTCCTATTTTTTCAAATATACGACAATGTGGGCAGCGAAACATTTACCACGGATTTTGTGTTGTTTGCCCACAAAAGTGACAAGCAACAAGAAAAATATATTCTTGTGGTGTTGACCAAACTAATGATACCTCTTGGTAGTTTGATAACACAACTCCATAAGAGCAAGTGTCTCCAACACAATTTAGGAAAAAGGTATGGTGCCCCATCAAATCCATAAGCCACATTGTAAAACCCTTGATGGAATAGTTAAACCAATTTACTATGCCATGGAGCACATATCTAGCTTTTGGACTCATTTTCTTAGGTTATATACCCTTTAATTTTGTATGAACTCCAAACAAAAATTTAATACAAATTTGTCTTAAACTTGATAAAAATTCCTCGCATAATGTTTTTTCCATACTCGTGAGCTAAGTCACCGTGTTTGGCAATTTTTCGTCTTCAAGTTCAAAAATCGCCGAATTTCTGACTCCCTCGAATTTATTCGTTGAAGTTCACCAATCATGAACGCAAATTCAAATTTTTAAGCTCGGCGAACATGTAGGCGAATAAATTTGCCTTAAATTCGGTGAATTTATACAAAATCGTCTGGAAGATCATGTTTAAAATAGCGTTTGGTTTTTTTAATGAAAACCCTAGCCTAAAACAAAGAGTGTCGCGGCATTGATTTATTGGCATTTTGGATTGCGGGGTCGCATTTACAGTTCAAATTTCGTGGAGGCCATTAGACGGCATTTGCTATTGATCTGAGTGTTGTTGATTACAGAGGCCGCCAACAACAGACAACATCCATCTCTTGTAGACGACGGACAGAGGACGACAGACGGAGGACGAGTTTCCCTTTTGCGGACGGTATAGTTTAATTTTTATAATGTGCTTAATGAATATGTTAAATTTTATAAAAAAATATGATATTAGTTGGTATAGAATCTAGATTATAGTTTCATTTTTATCAAAACATCCCTTGCAGACGGGGGACAGAGGACGGCAGACGGAGGACAAGTTTCCCTTTTGCGGACGATATAGTTACATTTTTATAATGTGCTTAATGAATATGTTAAATTATATATATATATATATATATATATATATATATATATAGTTGGTATAGAATCTAGATTATAGTTTCATTTCTATCAAAAATTTCATATATAATATAGTTGGTATATACTATAGTTTCATTTTTATGATATGGTTAATGGTTATATTAAATTTTATTAAAGTTTTTCATATATATAAATATATATTTTAATTTTATAGCCTCTCGAATTTAATGCCGAATTTTATCACCAAAATTTTGATTGCCGATTTTTTGTCGAATTTCAAGGTCGCCGAACTCGAACACGAATTCGAACCAGGTGACTTAGCTTGTGAGTACCAAAAATGTATAGGATCGATCATTGACAGGATTAACAAAACTCTTCTTAGGGAGGCTAATGAAATTTTGCAAGAGAAAAATGGCATAGACAAGGGATGGAGACAAACAAAGATGATTGATCCCTTCAAAATTCCCAAATTGCCTCAATATTGAATAATTGATTGTTTAACCCCAATTGAACATGGTGCTCTTTTTACAATTTCACTTATCTAATAAGATATATGTGGGTAGAATTGCTTGGTATTTGGTTCCTCAACTAATCAACACAGTAGCTATTATCTCGCTGTATGAAATTTTAGGGTATCATTATCATAGAACTTAGCCACTTTAGGCTTAGACTTTGGTTCAACCCTTTAAAATTTTATCAAGGCATACCTATCCTCCACCATTATTTTCTAAATACGACTTTGTCTTGAATAGTGAAGGTTTTCTTTGGTTATGAGAGAAATGACATAGCATTAAAAACTGTTGTCGATAGGTCAATTAAAGAATAACTTGGACCCATTTTGACTTGTATTGTTTGCGGGTCATATGTTTGATGCACAAAGACTACTTCTCTATAAGAAAAGACTTTGGGTTCTTGCGGCATGCACCAATTTTTCTACCTAATTTCTCCTTGGTCACTTTTGGGTTGCTCCCAAGGGCAAACAAATTGTTCCTTAATAGCTACTAGTTTGCTTCATTGCTCCTTCATCGCTCTCGAGGAAAAAAGTCGCTCCATGATTGCTCCTAGTTCACTCTTGCTGCTTGAGGCGATTTCTTTTACCCTTGCTTGTGGGAATGGAGACAAGATTCCATAAATTAGGTTTAGGAATGCATAGGGTTCCTTTGGTGGATTAAAACAATCACTCACTCCATTTCTTCTCATTGTATTTCTCGTTTCGCTTATCTTTGCTAGGGTTTTGAGTGGGCTACTTGCTAGTTATTGAGGAGCAAATTTGTGAGAGCTTGTAAGGAAGATTGAAGGCAGCCATAGTTACATTCAACCACAATGGGAGAGTTGAAGAGGTAGGCTCTAAAGTCCACTCTTGTTTGTTTTCAATGTTTTTCCCATGTTGAATAGTAATACTTTAATGCTATCTTCTCCTATATTTTCCCATTCCTCCTCCATCATTCTATTGCAGGAAACAAGTTATTCTCATCTCGAGTCAAGAAGCATGATGGGTTTGTGGTTTTTCCTTTTGGTTCTATTTTTTATTATAATGGTGGTGTTGGGAAAGCTAAATACCAATGATGATGAGGAAGTAGGCAGTGGCACATACCACAGAGAGGAGGAAGAAAAGGAAGAGGATGATGATAATGACGCTGACAGTGATGATGGACATTAGCACAAAGTGACTAATAACACCCTTGTGGAAGTATGTGATAAAGCTTGGGGAAGGGAAAGGGGGTGGAACCACAAAGTCTATATGCCGCCATTGTCATAAAACTTACACAAGTTCATATACCTATGTGAGAAAGCATCTCTGTGGGATTATGCCATAGGATGAAGGTAAGAGTATAGGAGCCAAAATTGGAGGCCAAGTGCCAATGAAGATAGAAACAAATACAAGAAGAAAGAGGAGGCCACACAAAACAAATCCAAAAATTCAAGGGCTGAATTTGAGATCTTAATCTCACATAGAACGTTTGGTGGTCTATCCTAGCCCCTTCATGCTACTGGATTATCAAATTTCCTTGAACAAGGTTGTACTGGTGATGCAGATGCACCAATTTTCAAGTTTCTTTATGCATGTGGCATACCATTCAATGTTCTTTGCTCACCTTTTTGGCATGAAATGGCGCAAGGCATCAATGGTGTCCCAAAAGGATATAGGCGCCCTCCCTGTGTATGACAAATTGAGGACCATGGGACTTGACAAGGAAAGAGCCAAAATCCATATTGCATTGGGACAATTTACAAATGATTGAACTGAATATGGGGTATCCATTATATCTAATGGTTGGACAAATGTTAAAGGCAAGCCATTGATAAACATTCTTGGTGTGTCTGCTAGTGGTGCGGTCTTCCTTTTAGCCCATGACTATTTAGATCATTGCAAGACTACTATTAATATTGCAAAAACCTTAATTAAAACCATTCAAGAGATTGAGTCGTACAATGTCATTAAAATCATCACTAATAAATTATAATGCTTCTAAGACTAATTGTAAGGCAACAAGAGCGATCATTGAGGATATGTACCCTAACATATTTTGGTTAGGGTGTTTGGTTCTCACGTTGAACCTTTTGATGCATGATATTATTAAGATGAAGGAACATGATTATAGATGGATTGGTGCATTGTACAAGAGGGGGAAGAAAAATAAAATTTATTACCAAACATAGCATGGCTCACCACATTTTTCTCAATCACTCTAGGTTGGAACTACTTAAGATTGCAAAGATCAGATTTGCTAGCTACTACCTCACCTTTAGGCACTTTTTGAGGGTAAGAGAGGCATTGGCTAGTATTGTCTCAAGTGATCCATGTCAAGGCAGCTTCTGCATTTGATAGACATGAATCTCAGGTGCAGGACAATGTTTTCGATGGACAATTCTGGGTGCATGTTAGGTATGTTTTGGAGTTCACCAAGTTGCAGGACAGATTTTTTGGTGGACAATTTTGGGCGCATGTTAGGTATGTTTTGTAGTTCACCAAGCTCATTCATAGTATGATTTAGTTTGCAAATACAAATTGGTCGATGATTGGGTAGGTGTACGAGTAGATAGACAACATTCTAGGCCAAGTCAAAGACATTGTTGAGTCGAGAGATGCGATCTTGTATGATCATTATCATAAGCATGTGGTCAAGAGGTGGGATAATTTGTTTGTTCCACTCCATGCCCTAGCATATGTTCTTACACCCAAATATTATTTTTCATCTTGGTTGGCCCAACCAACACTTGTTAAAGTTTTGGTTAAGTTAGGGTTTGATATAAGAAAAATTAAAATTTTTATACTTTCATGCATCAGACAGAACTAAAGCAAGGCTAGATTTAGAAAAATACTGCTAGATGGAAATTCAAAACATAATTTTCATCTCTTTCAACTTTAGCACTCCAATGGTCACTGTGTTAAAGTTGGTCCTTGAGATGATTTACCAATTGCAATGTACATAACATAAGCAATAACAATAGTACAATAAAATTAAACCAATGAACAACAATTAATGAACAATAGCAATGCTAGTTTAGATCTGGTTTGGATCTGCCTTATACTCGAACATTCTTGGAATCAAGTCTTGTCACTGTAAGGACAAGCTGTCAAAAGACATACCTTGAGAGAGAGAGGGTTAGAATGATGTAGGTTTAGGTTAGACACATACAATACTGACAAGATATCCCAGTCACCAAGAGTGAAGACCCCATAACAGTTAGAGGTTATGTCTTACTTAAAATAGGATGACAACTTGAGTCTGAAGCACCCAACAAGTCACAACCTAGGTCTGTGGTATACAAACAGGTTACGACCCAACTTGGGGCACTAAAACAAGTCACGGCCTTATTTCGAGGCACACATATATGTCACAACTAGTGTTACAAAAACCAGACCGAAGCCGGTAAAACCGGCCGGTTTTGGGGTCTCACCGAGTCAAACCGGTGTCTCAAACCGGTTTTGACCGGTTTTGACTGGTTTCTTACATAACTGTTCAACAACACTTAACATGGTATTTTTTAAATTTAAAAAAAAAGTTTAAAAGTTAGTTGAGTGGGGAAGGTTCTAGTGAAATATGCTTAATGGCACATAGCAAGAGCACTTTTTGCAAATTTGTGTATAATGGTTTGGATTCACATGGTTGCACATGAATATATATATAATTTTTCAAAATTTAAGTAGTTTTTGTATTTTGGTGGTCTGGTTTTGTGATCCGGTTTTTTTCCCGGTTTTGGTCCGGGTCCAGTTTTCAAGGTTGGTCGGTTCGACCACCGGTTCGGTTTTTGTAACGTTGGTCACAACCCAAGTTTGTAATATATAAACAGGTCACACTTCAAGTCTGGGAAATCCCTAAGGGTTACAACAATATACAAGGTCACGACTCAGTAGGAAAGAGGTTAAACAACCCACAACTTAGTATGAGGGGGTCACATACACAGTTACGACCTGCTAGAGAGGTCACGCCCAACCAGGGAAAGGTCAGACAGTCCATGGCCCAACCAAGGAGGGCTTAAACAATTAACGCCCAACCCTTAAAGGGCTTACACATAGTCATGGCCTGCTAGAGAGGTCACGCCATCCCTCACACAGTCACGACCTGCTAGAGAGGTCACGCCCAACTCTGGGAAAAGGTAAAACAGTCCACTGCCTGCTTAGGAGGGGTCACAAATAGGAAGCGCCCAAGCTAATAGTCCACAAGGATGGACACAACTCCAGTCAAGAAAACCCTAGGAAGTCACCAACTAGCTCATGGTTCTTTAGATAAACAATAAGACAGTCACGACCCCAACCTTAAGGCATCAAACAACACACAGCTTGGTAGAGGATCAACAAGACAGTGACGACACATTCCAGGAGCAGCAAGAAACCAAGAGGTCAAGCAATAGTTACTAGAACAATCCCTTCTAATCAGATCTATATCTTCTCTTGACAAGACACATCAAATGAGGTTCAAGTCTTGTATTTATAGTCTTAACATGTCTTCTAGAAGGATCACTCACTAACCCTAGCTTTTAGGAGGTTTAATAATCAAAACATAAAATAAAGTTGTGTTGACTTAGAGTAGGGTACCAATGGTCATAGGGTCACACAAAATAAAAACAATAAAAATAACAAGGTTAAGTCATCATAGCAAAGATGGTCAAAATACCTTTATATCACACACAATAAGGGCGCTAGGACCAAGTAGAAGAAGAGGACCAAAAGTCAATAAAGGGGTCACAACAAGGTGGTAAGGCAACCCCCATACCCACAAGACCAAGGCGTACCATAAAGGTGGAGAAACAACCCCTTTTACCCACAAGACCAACAAGACCAAGGACTTTAATCTTTTCTCTCTCAAGGTATATTGTCACATGTGTTCCATATATTTTTATCATCACTGCATAAGGAGAAGATCCAAACTGGATGATGTGATGCTCTGGTCCTCAATACTGCTCCTAAGGGTTAAGTGCTAGTAACATCATCAAGGGGTCGCCAATCCCTTGAGAAACAACCTCGCAATAATCGATTAGGAGAGAGGACATCACACATCATCATCTTGGTCAACTTGACCAAGACCCACATGATTAACTGACCAAGAATATACCTGCAAGAATTGCTTGGTACCAGACCAAGAATCTAATTGTTTCCAGACTAGGAACCCTAGAGGCATATAGGGGCCTTAACCATATGTTAGGGACTTTGCCATGGCATCAACCTGCTTGGTCCTAGACCAAGAACCCCAAGAGACTACTTGGGGCCCTAGGGTACCTTCTAGGGTCTTACTCTACCCTAGTTAATTGACTAGGGTACCATCCTCCCTGAGAACGGGTCTCACAACTACACTATCTTTAACAACACCTAAGGGTGGGATTAGGAGAAATTGAAAACCACACACATGTCCAAAGGTACAAAAATTGGTATGTGCTTGCAGTAGACAAGCTGGTCCTTGATGAAAAAGAGTGCACTCAAGTATGAAGCAATTAAGCAAGTAAATCAGTGAACATGAACTCTTTGTTAAGTTGCATGCAACTAGTGTTAAATTTTCACATGCTTAGCTAAGACATTAGTATTTCATTTCATATTCATAACAAAAGCATATAAACAGGATCACTGAAAGATAGACAAGCACAACCATGCAAAAGGAACACAAGGATTTATCCTAGGAAAACCCTAAAGGGAAAAACCCAGCAAAAGCTTCCTTAATATAGATGTCCCAAAAAGATAAAAGATAAAACCAGCAAGGAGATCAAAGCCTGATCCTCCTCCTTCTCCGGCTACTTCTCTTCTCCACTAATGCGCTACACAAGTGAGAGTGTGTGTATGTCAAATGAGGAGCACCACATCTCTATTTATATTCATCCGTTCACTTAAGTTAACTCATCTGTCATGTGGGCTTGAGTTAATCATGTAGGCTCGAGTTACACATGTAGGCTCAAGTAACCACACTGGGGTGCTAATGACCCACCTTTACAATTAGAGGGGACTGCCTCATGACTCTTATTAGTTCTTCCAATTAGGAGCATCGGGGTACAAAGTAATACAAGTAGTTCTCCCGGTAGGACCATCGGGGACCACAAAGAAATACATATAGAATATTCTTTGAAGTTACAATATTTCAACACTCCCCCTTAACGAGAAGGGTATTCTATAACAACATTAACAACAACAATAATAGGAGAGAGATAGAGGACATCATCAACATCATCAAGGTGATACATCTATAAATCATTGGAAGCTTTTCAACATCATGTAGTCTTCATCTTCAATCTTTAGTCTTCAGCATCATCAGTACTTTGACCGCTTCGATCAGCAAAATCTTCAGCATCTTGACTCTTCAATCAGCAACAACATCTTCAGCACTTTGACCTTTCGATCAGCAACATCTTCAACACTTTGACCTTTTGATCAGCAACATCATCTTCAGCACTTTGACCTTTCGATTAGCAACATCATCTTCAACACTTTGACCTTTCGATTAGTAACATCATCTTCAGCACTTTGACCTTTCGACCAGCAACATCATCTTCAACACTTTGACCTTTCGATCAGCAACATCATCTTCAGCACTATCATCTTCAGCATTTTGACCTTTCGATCAGTAGCATCATCTTAAGCACTTTGGCCTTTCGATCAGCAACAACATCATCATCATACTCTGATCTTTTGATCAGAAACATCATCATCAAAACATCATTATTATCAAAACATCAACATCATCAAAACATCAACATCATCATCATCAAGACATCAACATCATCAAAACATCAACAACATCATCATCAACATGATCCTTCCTTTCGGAAATACGGGATCAACATGTCTGTTGTACTCAGACGATCCTTCCTATCGGAATTACGGGATTTAGGTCTTTACAGAGTTACTAATGATCCTTCCTTTCGGAATTACGGGATCAACACATCTGTGGAGCTCAGACGATCCTTCCTTTCGGAATTACGGGATCAACACATTTGTGGAACTCAGACAATCCTTCCTATTGGAATTACGGGATCAACACATCTGTGGAACTCAGACAATCCTTCCTATTGGAATTACGGGATCAACACATCTGTGGAACTTAGACAATCCTTCCTGTTGGAATTACGGGATCAAGTCTTTATGGAGTTACCAATGATCCTTCCTTTCGGAATTACGGGATTTAGGTCTTTACGGAGTTACTAACGATCCTTCCTTTCGGAATTATGGGATTTAGGTCTTTACGGAGTTACTAACGATCCTTCCTTTCGGAATTACGGGATCAACACATCTGTGGAACTCAGACAATCCTTCCTGTTGGAATTACAGGATCAAGTCTTTACGGAGTTGCCAACGATCCTTCCTTTCAGAATTACGGGATTTAGGTCTTTATGGAGTTACTAACGATCCTTCCTTTCGGAATTACGGGATTTAGGTCTTTATGGAGTTACTAACGATCCTTCCTTTCGGAATTACGGGATCAACGCATATGTGGAACTCAGACAATCCTTCCTATTGGAATTACGGGATCAAGTCAATGATTCTTCCTTTCGGAATTACGGGATTTAGGTCTTTACGGAGTTACTAATGATCCTTCCTTTTGGAATTACGGGATCAACACATATGTGGAACTCAGACAACCCTTCCTCTAGGAATTATGGGATCAACACACGTTCTCGAGTACTGAAGTCACCGGATTTGTTCTGAACCGAGTTCAAGGATGATACAATCCTACCACATTCACGGGGACCGAGATCTCCGGATACATTTTGAACCGAGGTTCAGGGATGATGCAATCCCACCACTTTCACGGGGGCCAAGACCTCTGAATACATTTTGAACCGAGGTTCAGGGATGATGCAATCCACCACTTTCACGGGGGCCGAGACCTTCGAATACATTTTGAACCGAAGTTCAGGGATGATGTAATCCCACCACATTCACGAAGACCAAAGTCACCGGATCTATTTTAGACAGATGTCCCAGGATGATACAATCCCTCTTCATTCTCGAGGATCGAGGTCACCGGATCACTTTTGGACAAATGTCCCGGGATGATACAATCCCTCTTCATTCTCGAGGACTGAGGTCACCGGATCACTTTTGGACAAATGTCCTGGGAGGATACAATCCCTCTTCATTCTCGAGGACCGAGGTCTCCGGATCACTTTAGGGCAAGTGCCCAGGGATGATACAATCCCACTGCAACATTACTACTCCCCCTTTCGAGGAAGGTCTTTTCGAACAACACCAAGCTTGTCTCGAAAGTGTTCGAACTTTACCCGAGACAAAGACTTCATCAGCACATCATCATTCAAACCATCATCATCTACATCTTCAGTATGTGAATATTGAACTATCACCATCTGTATCTCCAGTATGTGAATACTGAAAGCATCATCATCTATATCTTCAGTATAGAAATACAGAATCATCATCATTTGCATCTACAGTATGTAAATACTGAAACATAATCATCTACATCTTATCTCGTATGTAGAAATACCGGATTTCTATGTGTTACAATCGAAACACAGGGTTCTCTGTCATCACTAATCTGGTTATCACATAGAATCATTGTAGTATCCATCTTCAGGTCAAAGAGACCTAATATCAGCTTCTAAAGCCATATGACTTCACAACTTAGCAGAGCAATCTGCTATGTATTTTGCTTCAGCCGTGCTATGAGAAACACTGGACTGTTTCCTGCTAAGCCATGAACTCATAGCAGACCCCAAACAAAAGCATCTACCTGATGTGTTTTTCCTATTTGAGATACTTCCAGCCCAATCTGCATCTGTGTAGCCATACAATCTATACTCATGACTACCATCATAGTATAGACCAAAGTCTATAGTCTCTTTTAGATATCTCATCACATGTTTTGCAGCTACTAGGTGAATTCGTCTTGGTTGAACAAGATATTGACTTAAGGTGTTCACAGCAAAACAAATGTCTAGTCTGGAATTTGTTAAGTACATTAATGACCTAATGATCTGTCTGTAATGAGTCACATCCACTAACTCTGATGAGTCATCAGCTTCAGGTTGGAGTCCATGGGTGTGGCCATGACTTTGTATTCCAACATATAAAATCTTTTCAAACTTTGCACTGCATACTTTCCCTAATTGAGAAAGATTCCTTCATATTTCTGGACCTAGGAAATAAAGTATTAGACTAAGGTCGAAATTCTTCAGCAGACTTCTTCTTGCATTCTACAATTTGTTTCTCATTTTCTGTCAGAAATAGGTCATCCACATATAATAATAGGATGATAGGTTCATCTTCTACAACCTTGAGATAAAGGTTAGGATCAACTTTACTCTTGGAAAATCCCATGCTCGTCAGGAAACTATCTATTCTTCCATACCAAGCTCTGGGAGCTTGCTTCAGACCATAGAGGGCCTTCTTCAACTTGCATACGTGAGTTCATCTATCTTCAACTTCAAATTCTTATGACTATTCGATGTAAAACTCTTCCTTAATCATACCATTAAGGAAGGCTTGTCTTTATTTCATCATGGAAGAAACTACCATGATAGTTCTGAAGGAACTATACCTTGCTTCTTGGAGTAAGTGTCTCTTCAGAATTAATTTCCTCTTTTTGAGAGAAGCTACAAGTCTTTCCTTACTTCTATCAGCAACATATTTTATCTCACTGATCCATTTGGAAGATACCACATTCTTGCTTTCTGGTTTGAGTATTATATCCCAAACCTTATTCTAGTATTCTTTCATCATAACATCTTCCATGAGTTCGTCTTGTCAGGTCATCAACATATCCTAGTCTTCTGCATTCAACCTTGAAGGTT
>LPNX011049690.1:332042-343674 GCA_001517045.1 Pseudotsuga menziesii
ACAAAAGGTGCAAAGGCATGCCCATAGGATGGGTATTAGAAGACTTCTTCATCAAGTTGTAATAGTTTGTCCAAATTGCTGTGTATGTTTAACAGCTTCATATTTTTACCATGCAATGTGGCCAAACTGTTAGTTGTATAAATGCATTGATGTTAAAATGTGTATTGTTCTTCACAAAACATAAAGGAATCTGTCTTCACATGAGGAGGTTCCACCTCGAATGCAGATTTTGCATTTCATATGTTTAACAGAAGATTTTGGAAAGTGACTTGAGAATCATTGCTACCTTGTTGAAAAATAGCGTCCAACATGACAATACTGTCAAATATTCATGGGTGACAAAGTTGGTCAACCTAGTTGTGTGATCATATCTGCTAGGACATTTGTAGATTTGTTCTAGAAAGATCTTGTTCCACAGAGATCCGAGTCAAAGTGCATAAGTTACTCTGCAAGTTTATTTTAAAGGAAGTGTTGAAGGCAGTGATGGGTCTGCAACAGTGGTATATAAGTAATTTGCAATGTTTTTTTCACAAAGTTAGTAGTCGTTGTCAAGGTGCAATGGTGCATCACAAGGTTAGAATATATAGCAGAATACAGGAAGCAATGATGAATATTAGTGGATGATACTTTGAAGCCTGTTAGAGGTATGATATGTTCAATAGGAAAAGCATGGATCACAGTTGGCTTAAGGTGGACATCCTTGTTGCATCACGTGCTGACTTCTACTTTAATGCTGTCATAACATGGGGTCTACTAACAGAGCATTCATAAGGTTTATTTTGAGAACTGTGCCTTCTCACAATGAAGATGTCCAAGTCCTTGATTTGGTGGGGTAGGTAGGTTTGTGGGACATTGATAGTATGGTTGTTATTTAATATTACCCAACCTAAAGAGGTTTTCAAAACAGCCGGTTTCTGGAAGACCCATGCTCAATATTGTTTAGCATAATCAAATTGCTCAACAGTTCATATCTAAAAATTAGCAGAGTTTTGGTTGCACTATTCATGCCAATAGATTGGGTTTATGGTAATTATTCTAGAAATGAGTATCATCTGACAATAGGGTCTTAGTGTGATAGTAAAATCTATTGTGGATGGGTTTGATAGTTAAAGAGAGGTGATATTTGACATCATTTTTGTTGTCCGATGATGATTTGCCTTAATTGGATGCTCTGACCCCAAGTGCACTCTCTCCTGCAACAATTTGGGTAAATTGCATTATTGCATATGGTTGAGTTTTTCCCTATTTCTCGAACCAATGTTGCAACTTCCCTGCTTCCCTCTTGAAGCTTGTTGTGAAAAGCCTTAAAATATTATACTTTTAGCAGCATATTCTGTGGATGACGTTAATAAGTAGTGAAGAGATTCAATGGTGTAAGATGAATAATATTGTTGAGAGTTTTGAATTTCAGAGGAGTCTCCTCTGGTGTGAGCTGAATGAAAGGTTCATGACGAGGTTGTGACATGAGTTAACCTATATCTCTTAGGCAGGAAGCGAAAACTAAGAGCTCATCCCCACACTTATTTTCATATTATTGGTTGTCTGAGCTCATCCCCGCACTTATTTTCATATTATTTGTTGTCTTACTTAAATGAACTTCTCATTTATAGCTAGAGATGCCTTTGAAAAGCGAAACATTATGATAATGTAATTTTCATCCCATTTTCTATTTGGTCTCAGGGACGTTTAACAAAATCCATTTGTATTCTTTTATGTAAAGAGCAGTGCACCAATATGCAATATAATTGAAACACTATGTTTACAAGTACTGATATTGTGGTGAAGGATCCTAGTGTTGGATTAGAGGTTTGTGCTTCAATATTTTTGATTGTTTTTTAGATTTAGTGGAGTTGATAATTGGCTGGAATCTTGGTTAAAATCCGGCTAGCAAACCCTATGCTAGTGCCAACAGCCCACAACCCAACACCTACTAGGAAACTTATGATTTAGCAAGGACCTAGATGTCTGGAGACACACCCAAGATCGGGGGTCTTACTCGAAGGTGGCACCTACCCTTCTAGGCCAGTGTCTCGTTGGGGATTTGAACTTGGGTTGGGAGAGTGTGAAGCTTACCTCACCATTCGAGTTATTGACCCCCGACTTCAATATTTGTTATTGTTACAATGGTCATAATAATATTGACAAGGATGCTGACATGGATTCTTTTGTTGCTGAAGGATCCAATGTTAACTTATATCTTTTGAATAGGGGCTCTCCCTCATACTTTCACACAGGGTCTTGCACTTTGGATGATGTGCAACATTACTCTTATCCAAGTATTGCTTCACACATTCTACCACTCGAAAGTATTTAATCAGTGTAGATCCATCTAAACTTAAGATCTATTAAGTACCAAATGGGATAAAATAATTGAGATGCAATTCTTTTAAGGCTTAAATGAGAGTTTAGATTAACTTTTTAAAGAGACTTTAGATGGATCTATGCTCACTGTCAATACAATGGGTTGACAGAAGACAGCTAGGAATTGTGCCAAACAGATTTGCCCAACGAGTGATCAATTTTCAGATTCCTCTTGTAACAATCATCTCTCTCTCTCTATATATAATTGTTGACGATTATTATTTAGCTGACATCAAATTTATTATTAATTTTATTTATTTATTTTTGTATGAAATATTATATTGGTTGATATATGTTGAGTTTAGCATTATGGACATGACTGATGTTACAATCTCTTCAATACTAGGCTGTAGAATGCACTTCTCATTTATAGCTAGAGATGTCCTTGAAAGCGCAACAGTATAATAATGTCATTTTCAATCCTTGTAGGAAGGGGGTAAAGAGGCAGGCTGGCTTTTAATCAAGGAAGGCAGGCTGACCTGACAAAGGAAAAACTGTTCCCATTTACTACGTCTTGGGGATGTTCAACAAAACCATTTCTATTATTTTTTGTAAAGAGCAGTGCACCAGTGTGCAATAATGGAAACACTATTTACAATTTCTGATATTGTGGTGAAAGATCCTAATGTTGGATTAGAGGTTTGTGCTTCAATATTTGTTATTGTTTTTTTATATCCAGGGGAATTGTTAACTGGTTGAGATTATCAAATTCTCAAACAATCCTAATGAATAATTAAAACTAAATAGATCCTAAGACAAGAATAGCATGTGCACACATGATCATTATGGGATCTATTTTATGTTGTTCTTGTGAGTAAAACTTAAGTCTAAGAACTTCATAATCAATGTAACCAAAATAGGAGACAAATTTGGTTGAAAAAACTCTATGTTGATGGACCATTCTCATTACTTGCTCAATATCATGTGCACTTGGTAATCTTAAATAAAGTCCATGGGGTTCAGCTAATAAAGAAGACACAATAATTGTTACTCAACACCTTTGACTAATGAAACTGCTATCCAAAAGTAGCTCAACATAGTTTTCAGATAAGCATTGATGTTGCAATTATTTATGATGGAAACCATGCCTCACTTTTTTCTTTCTTTAGGTCTTTCTCGTCCTTAAAAATAAATACCCAAATTTTTCCATTGGAATCTTTGCTATAAAACTAAATCTTATCACTTCAACCAATACCTTTTTATTATGTGCAGTAGCCCAGATATTGTGATTAAAATCATAAACTGCATTGTGGCTTCTCTGGTAAGGAGGCTTAGGAACCAATATCTCCATCCATAAAAATTTGCCTTCCATACTCATTGCTACAAAAATGGAGAAGAAAATTGTGTATCCATATCAATAATGCACCCATTAATCCAACATGGCAATTGGTTGTGATGCAAGGTTACCTTTGGGAATTTGATTGCTTGGCATTTATTGTGCAGTGATGTGTCTCATTAGTAGCAAAGTAAGTGTTTCCTTCTATGATTTCAGTGATTTCTGAGTGCACCTCCAATACAATCAGTAAAGGTAGATAGTAGTTGAATTTATGGCTTAGCAGGTTCCACTAATATAACATTATTCTAACAAAGGAACCATTTGTATTTTGTCCATAATTTCCACACTGCACCTCTGTTTTTTGCCTTCTTGTGCTTGTTTTGAAGGTCATGGAAAATAGTACAACTTATCTTGTTTTTACATATGGATAATTCAGTCCAAAATTTGTGCAGATTTATATACAATTTAATGGTTCATAAAAAAAAAAATTTAGAAAACAATGGAAAAGAAATTAGCTTGTTCATAAAAACAAATCATCCATCTTCACACAACTAGATCATGCTAAAAAAAATAGAGTGTGGGGATGGCTTATGTGCATCAAAGAATTTTGAGAAGCCGTGCAACAATCGATTATGTGATCTTGAGCCTATGAATTAAGCTATCTTGATCCATTAAAACTGGTTTTCCATCCTTGAATACTATAGTTATGAAGCAAAAACTAATGCACCCATTAATCCAACATGGCACTGAAAACATGTAATTTATTGTAACAAAAACTAATGCACCCATTAATCCAGCATGGCACTGAAAACATGTAATTTAAATGACAAAAACTAATGCACCCATTAATCCAACATGGCACTGAAAACATGTAATTTACTGTAACAAAAGCTAATACACCCATTAATCCAACATGGCATTGAAAACATGTAATTTAAGGGCATTTATAGTGCACACTAACATAAGAATTCTAATACAAGAAGCATGCTTAGGTAAGGACTCACTACATGAAAATGTTCTAGATAATTCAGGAACTTCTCTTCGGAGATTTAGCGATGGATGAAAGAATCTGAACAAAACTCATTAGAAACAATGATGGTAGCATTCCATAACAAAGATCCCAACCCCTCTAGCATTCCTGCAAGTCCAACTTTTGTAATGGAGTATGATGCTAATTTGAATTCTGGATTAGTAGATGTTGCAAGTTGCAACTACTTCTGATCATGTTATTTCTACACCATTGATCAGTATGTGCTCCAATGGAAGTGTTGGATTCCCTGCATCAGAAAGAATCTTATTTGGATTGAGATTCATAATGAAGCTAGAACCCAAGAACATCCTGTTTGTTGGTGAAGGGAAGAGAGGGGTACTTGCTGAAGAATCTTATGGACATTGAGCTAAACAACATATTATTGGTACTAGTCTTGGTATTGAGCAGCCAAGAAAGAGGTATTGACAGGCTCTTCTGTTGTTTTTCAAGTAGCTTGTATTTTTGTGACAACATTTTTAATCTTCTTTTTCTTGCTGTCATCAGGTTTTTGGCGATTTACTGGAACTTTCTCCATTGTTTGCACCGAGAGTAGCTATGTGCTCTACATTCTACGACTCTACCATAGGGGAGATAGCAAGGTGGTCTACATCCCAGTATGGGGGAGATGTTGTGACATTATGTAACATTATATAAATAAGATAGATATATGCTAGTTTATTTTAGATAAGCTTCCTCTTATTACAAAACAAAAGACATGCACCATATAAAATATAGATGACCCATTGACAATCATCCTAAAAGCTGGCTAAACTCCCATCTTGGGATCAAAAAATTAAGTTAAGAGGCTACTATATTCAGTTAAGTTTTCGCAATTAAACATTATAAGGTAGAGGCTATTATGTATTTAATTATCTTTTGAGGAATTTTTTGTTATAGAGGTGATTCTAATTTTCCAGTCAAATCAAATAAAATTAAATAGGTAAATAAAATTCTATACTTTATTTTTACTTTTAATATGGCAAGGCTTACATTTTAAACTGGAAAAAATTTCATGTACATTGTAAATAATCAGCAGAACTCATACGTTTACTTGGATTTAACATCTAAAAAGCTATTTGTAATGCTGAAGGTCAACTTAAGAGTTTTCTTGAAATATCGATGAAACAAAATTTATAGAGAATAGATGAAACAAAATTTATTGAGACTAGATAGCGAATAGGTGAACAGTTAGTGTACTTGAAATTCTGTAACTTAAAAAATTTCTACACAGGGATGCTGGCAGTTATATAGGGTAGGTCATTCTTACAAATTGGGGCAGGGATTTTCAATTCTTATACCATTTTTTGGTTTGTGGTTTTGGGAAGTTGCAATAATTTTTCTACCTCGTGTTGTTGACGTAATTGAAATGAATGAGAATGCCCTCTTGAGCATCAGGAGAAGGCTTAAAGCTTTGGTAAACGTAATGAAGTAACCAGGGGTTTTTGCTTCAACGCTTGAGCTAAAGTCAAAAGCTCTAGTTATGTAAAGTTACGTTGGTTGGACCTATCCAGTGATGGAAATAAAGCAGTGGGTCTAGAATGAATGATTAATTTGAGGATGAGAAATGGAGGAATTGTTTCCAACACTAGGCTGGCCTTTGAAAGTTCAATCTTGTTAGAAAAAAAGTTTTGATTCTGAAAGTGACGAAGAATGATTGGGCTATCAAGTTTCTTGATCAAAGGATGGATGGTTGGTATCATTTGAACAAATCCAACCAACAATTTAAAGATGAATACAGTCATAATCAAGAAGAGTATGAAACCAATGCTCTTTTTGAGGACAAGGTTGAACCCAATTGAGGTCAATATGCAACAAGAAGAGTATGAAACCAATGCTCTTTTTGAGGATAAGGTTGAACCCAATTGAGGTCAATATGCAACAGTGTATCAGATTCAAGAACTACTGGTTACAGCTCTGCAACTTGATCATCAACAAGATCGGGGACTGGATTTGTTTGTGCAACATTCCTAGATAGATGAAGTTTAAACCAATTCCCAAACTTGGTTAGCCTTTTTTTACATTTAATTATTTACAGATCAGAATGCTTTAAATATTCCAACTAACTGACTGTTCAATGATTTGCTCAAGAAAGAAGCCCGTTGGCAAATGATGCAAAGTCGTATTCCAAAGGAGGGATGACTGGCTTCATGGGCATATGTCGTTAGCTGGCTGGGGTTCCCAGGGCAAGGTCATTGAATATAACTTTGCAAGGAAATACGTCTGAATAGCAGCAGAATAAAGCAAGCAAGAAAAGATGGGTGAAAAGATAGAGAGACCTACAGAAAGTAAAAAATACCTCCAATGCTCTTTTTGAGGATAAGGTTGAACCCAATTGAGGTCAATATGAAACAATGTATCAAATTCAAGTGAGCATTCTTCCTCCCACAAAGCTAGTCAATCACTGTCTTATTTGAGAATGATGATGAATATTGGCACCAGAGGAATTTCTCTGGTAGGCCGAGTTACCAAACTACACTTTGGGGTTATAGAAACTTTGGAAATGAGGATTACCAAATCCATCATTTTCAGCACTTCAGTAATCAAAAGCAGTTTGATAATGAGAATGATGCATATGAAAAGGTTGTGAACTGAAAATAATGTCATAACCAATATTTAACACATGAAAGCCCAAGAGATCCTGATAGTCTTGGGTCAAAAATAAGGATTATCCAGCTTAGTTGGTGCAGATGAGAAGAATAGTGTACATTTCATACACCTCTCTTTTCAGCTCAACTGGTTTCTATGCTTTAGGTTATGAGAACACTCTGTCCTCATCATTACAATGGCTCTCTCTTGAGACTACAACTCGAGTCACAACCTTTTAATCCCCACACCTAGCTCTAAACAATGTAACTAGATTAAATATGACCATTACATGTATTGATAATCCTGTAACTGTAATAGAACAAGCATCCTATGGTTTTCAACTTTCCATTCATCGAATATGGATCTAATTTGTTCCCACTGAACCAATACGTCCCTGAGATTGGAAGTGTGATTCAAAATCGAAATTGGTAAATGTAAATTGCCAACACTTAAAAGTAAAACCAATCTTGCTACCATATGACCTGCGGTCGATCCCTGTGAAGGGAAATTAATACCCACACATGTCTGACCATGCAATCATGAATTTGATAGTGGAAAACTTATAAATTTTAACCTATCAAGCAAACATATTAACCATAGAATCATTTCTAAATAGTGCCCAGATTTATAAAAAAAATTGCAGTGATTCTACTTTGAGCTACCGTCATTAGATCGATTCATAAATCGAGTAGATTCCAAAGTTCATTTGGTTAACAGAAATCCTAAGGAGAACTTCATTTTAAACAATTTGATTTCCGATTTAGATACAGAGAAGTTGCCAAGATTGATTCATAAATGGAGTAGATTCCAAAGTTCATTTGGTTAACATAAATCGTAAGGAGAACTTCATTTTAAACAATTTGATTTCCGATTTAGATACAGGGAAGCTATGACAGCGAATAGATCATCATGAAAAGGAAAGGAAGAAATTATAGTCTCTGATGCTTCTCATGCATCTGAATTTGCACAACTCTAGATCTCCTTCTCAACGTATCAAAGAATCGAACCTCTGAGTTTGTCTTTCATCAAAATACTTTAAATAATATACACAGAGGCCACAAAACAGAGCATGTGGAAAGAGGAGAATATATCTGGATTGATTTCATTATAGATCGCTCTTATTCCACTATTACAGAACTTAAGCTACCTTCTTATACACAATGAACTGATTCTATCGAGATCCACTAAGAAAGGATCGAATCCATTTATTTTTTTGGGGAAGATCAAATCTACTCCTAAAACTCCTAACTATCCATTTGCTCAAAATTGCATTCACAATTAATTGAGGAAACGAATCCCTTATTCTCTAACTAATCTTATCTTCGGTAAATCAAATTGAGGGAACCCACTCCCTTTGGTAAAATTGATAAATGATAAATTACTTGTATTTGGTTATGGACCAGTACATAGCATAGCAGCAAGTGACACCCAGTTCTTCCCAATAGAAAGGTTGTAACAGAAAATCAGTTTCCTATACCTGGACTAAAGGAATTCCCAAAACAGGGAAGAACCATTGACATACGCAGTTCAGTGGATATGTTGAACTCTTCTGTGTGAAGAAAGACTGCTATAACTACGAATTCTTGCAACAAAAATTCTACTGCTGGAGCAGAATGGTTGTCTAAAAAAATAAATGTGACAACCTCAACCATACACATGAATTAAAACAACAAAGAAGCACTACAATCGGTGAAGGCAGTACGAAAGCTAAATATTTTAAAAGAATTCCCATTAAGAGCCTTGAAAATGCCGTGCAGTACAATAAATTTCATAACGGCATAAGAGCACAGTCATTTCATGTCACAAAGAAGTTCAGAAGTTCAGGTGCAGCATGCCCACGTCTATAAATTCGGCGCAGAGGCTTCAATCCTTCTTATTCTCTAATTCCTCGGGGCAGGAAATTTTATTTTTGGGATTGGTCATCTCTTTCTCCATTATCTAGAAGTGAAACGGTCATATTTTCACTCATCCTTCTGTCAACTGTTAGTTCAGTACCGGAAAAGCAGCAAGTTCAGTACCGGAAACGCAGCGAGTTCAGGGATGTAAAAGAGAAGTCTGTTAGTTCAAGGAGAGAAAAGCGTTGATGTCAGGAACGAAAAAGCTAAGTTTGTTAGTTCAAGGAGAGAAAAGCAGTGATTTCAAGAATGGAAAAGCAATTTGCCATTCTTCCCGGCACAGGCTTGCTGCAAAAGAGAGAAAAGCAGTCTGTTCATAGAGGAAAGAGCGCTTTTATATCCGTTGTAATAAAAAGCAGTCAGTTTAGAGAGGGAGACACAATTTGTCTAATTCATATCCCTTAAAGGAAGCTGAAGTGGGAGAAGTGCCTCTGCTGGAGGGAATCGTCTCTATATATATATATCATAATTTTACATACTTTCAGAATAGTTTTTGACTTCTTGTATGTTTGTCTGTCTGTTTAGCTTGTGTATGAGTATGTCTGTGACAGGGGAGGAGGAGGGTGGAGTGCACTGCACTAAAGGCGAATTGGTTTAAAAAATCTACTCTGCTATGTTCTAAAATAACCTTTACTGGATGCGGCTGAGCTGCCTTATATACAATGGAGATCCATGATTTCATTAGTTAACAGTAAGTATCACTGGTTTTTGGTTTTTTCTTTTAATTCATTTAGATACTAATTCATTTAGAAACCACTATGCAAAACCCTAGATAATAAATTCTTGTATATCACTCTGCCGCCTCTAATTCACTAGTAATATGCCAATCTGTGATCTCAAACCTGAGTACTATGCGAACCTGTGAACTCAATTAGTCATGTACTCCTTGCTTCTTATTTTAATTCATGTAACCCTCCGTCTTCAAAAATCCTACCGCTTCGATTTCCTCTGTATATCACTCTGCCGCCTCTGTATATCTTCAAGAGCATAGTTTAGGTAATGTGATCTTAAACTTCAGTAATATGCGAACCTGTGATTTCAAATTCTTCAAACTTGAGATTCTTCCTACCTGTGTATTACATATATTAATGAATTTTTCTTCAAGTGCATCGTTTTTTAAGTATTTTTTTGGGGCTCGAGATATTTCTTTAAACTCTTCTGTTGCATCTCTATTGAAATTGCAACGGATGGTTGCAATCTGTCGCCCATACCCTCACAGAAAGCCAACCGTGCAGAAAATGGCGTCTGCCCATCAAGTGGTTTTCCAATATATGTTAAGGTTTGAGTTTTGCAGGAAATGCCATCTGCACGCAAGTTAATACATATTTTCTTTTTTTAATTTTTATAAGCTTTGAACGCATATGCTATGCCGTGGTTTTTATCGTTTAGTTTTTTTTTTATACGCTTTGAATACATTATGCTATGACGTCGTTTAGAATGCATATGTTATGAGTTTGTATATTTTTGCATTCACTGTATATATAGTTTATATATTTTTGCATTCGCATTATTTATATATATATATAATTGGTATATTTTTGAGTTTGTATATTTTCAATTCGTTATATTTTAAAAGTTAGTTGATTTTATATATGTTTGTAAAATATGTTAAAATTTTGTATTTTTTTAATTATTTTTAAGTATAGAACATATCATTTGAACTGGTAATCCTATACCTACAAAGATGAAAATACAAGTGTATTTATTAGTAATCATAATATTGTTATTGTTTGCAAATCATGTATTTTATTTATTCGATTTCTTTTAATTGATTCTTATTTTTCAAAGTTTTATGTTAATATATATTTTAAATATTTGTATATTTTTAATTGGTGTGTATATTTTTTGATTGATCTTATGCTAAAAGTTGGTATATTTTTCAATTGGTCTTAGACTACGCTAAAAGTTGGTATAATTTTATTTGTTTGTAAAATATGTTAAAAATTTGTATTATCTTAATTGTTTTTAGCTACTCTAACATAATCATTTGAGTTTATAATCCTATTAACACAGATGAAAATACAACTATATATTCTTAATGATGTTATTTATTAGAAATATGTCATATTTATGTATTTTTTTTTATTGTATGGTAATATATTTATATGTTATATTAATAATGTATGTATATATATATATATATATATATATATATATATACTTTATTGTTACTTAATATTTTGAAGTCTTTATGTTAATTTATTTTTTAAAATTTATATTCATTACACTAAAGTATTAATATTTAATTATTGTATCATAATTTCATTTGTAGGTTTAAAATTGTAAATGTGGATCATTAAAATTTCCTTACTAATGTATTATTAACTAATAAAACACATTAATACTACTCAAATTTGCAAATATAACAAAATATTAATGATTACTAGTTTGGAGTGGGATGAGGAGGAGGTGGGGGAAGCACGGGGAGGAGGAGGAGGACGAAGGAGGGGGGAGGGAGGATAACGGAGGGAGGGGAGGAAGGAG
>LPNX011049690.1:344062-362518 GCA_001517045.1 Pseudotsuga menziesii
AGGTGAAGCATATGAGGGGGGAGGAGGAGGAGAAGGGCTGAGGGAGAAGGATGGGAAGGAGAGGGGGGTATGAGGAGGAGGATAAAGGAGTGGGGGTGAGGAGGAGGAGGGAGGATTAGGGAAGATGAGGAAGAGTGAGGTGAGAAAGAGGTGGGGGCAGGAGGGTGAGGGTTGAGAGTAGGAGGATGACGAAGGAGGGGGAGTGGGAGTGGGAGTGGGAGGATGAAGGAGGGAGGATAAGGGAGGGAGGGGAGGAGGAGGGAAGAAGATGGTGGGGGGAGGAGGAGAAGGGAGGAGGGAGAAGGGTGGGCCCATGGGGAGTGGGAGAAGGAGGAGGGAGGAAGGATAAGGAGGAAGAGGGAAAAGAGGGGAGGAAGAGGAGGGAAGAGATATACATCAAGACAAAGTTTTAGATATAATTTTAAGTTCCTTGTTGTTCCAATATTTATAAAACAACTACTTACAAACTTCTTAATTAGTGCTTAATACTCCAACATCTACTCACAACCCATATCCAATCCAATTTCAATGGATGTTTTTGTGGCTCTTCTTTCTAGGTAATTAGAACCTTATATAAAACATCCATAAACGATTCTAAATTAAGAAAAATATAGAATTCACAACAAATATGTGGAATGGATTTTTTTTTATAGGCTTTGAATGCGTTATGCTATGACGTAGTTTAGAATGTATATGTTATGAGTTTGTATATTTTTACATTCACACACACTATATATATATAGTTTGTATATTTTTACATTCACACTATATATATAATTTGTATATTTTTGAGTTTGTATATTCTTACATTCACATTATATATATAGTTTATATGTTTTTAAATGGGTTGTAAAGTATGCTAAAAGTTTGTATATTTTCAATTAGTTATATTTTAAAAGTCGGTTGATTTTGTATATGTTTGTAAAATAGGTTAAAATTTTGTATTTTTTTAATTATTTTTAAGTACTATAACATTATCATTTGAACTTGTAATCTTTATACACCTCAAGATGAAAATACAATTGTATATATATTAGTAATCATAATATTGTTATTGTTTGCAAATATGTCATGTATTTATTTATTCCATTTTTTTTTATTGTATATATATATATATATATATATATATATATATAATTTTTTAAAGTTTTATGTTAATATATATTTTAAATATTTGTATATTTTGGATATGCCAAAAGTTTTGTATATTTTTAATTGTTTTGTATATTTTTTAATTGATCTTAAAGTATGCTAAGAGTTGGTATATTTTTCAATTGGTCTTGGACTATGCTAAAAGTTGGTATATTTTTTTATATGTTTGTAAAATATGTTAAAATTTTGTATTTTTTTAATTATTTTTAAGTATAGAACATATCATTTGAACTGGTAATCCTATACCTACAAAGATGAAAATACAAGTGTATTTATTAGTAATCATAATATTGTTATTGTTTGCAAATCATGTATTTTATTTATTCGATTTCTTTTAATTGATTCTTATTTTTCAAAGTTTTATGTTAATATATATTTTAAATATTTGTATATTTTGGATATGCCAAAAGTTTTGTATATTTTTAATTGTTTTGTATATTTTTTAATTGATCTTAAAGTATGCTAAGAGTTGGTATATTTTTCAATTGGTCTTGGACTATGCTAAAAGTTGGTATATTTTTTTATATGTTTGTAAAATATGTTAAAAAAATGTATTTTCTTAATTGTTTTTAGGTACTGGAACATAATCATTTGATTTTAAAATCCTTTATGAAAATACAACTATATAAACACAAAGATGAAAATACAACTATATATTCCTAATGATGTTATTTATTAGAAATATGTCATATATATTCATTCATTTTTTTATTGCATGGTAATATATTTATATATTATATTAATAATGTGTATATATATATATATATATATATATATATATATATATATATACTTTATTGTTACTTAATATTTTGAAGTACTTATGTTAATTTATTTTTTAAAATTTATATTCATTACACTAAAGTATTAATATTTAATTAGTGTATCATAATAATTTTATTTGTAGGTTTAAAATTGTAAATGTGGATCATTAAAATTTCTTTACTAATGTATTATTAACTAATAAAACACATTAATACTACTCAAATTTACAAATATAACAAAAGATTAATGATTACTAGTTTGGAGTGGGATGAGGAGGAGGTGGGGGAAGCATGGGAAGGAGGAGGACGACAAAGGAGGGGGGAGGGAGGATAACAGAGGGAGGGGGGGAGGGAGAGGATAAGGAAAGGAGGGGTAGAATAGGGGAGGAGGAGGATGGAGAGGGGGAGGTAAAGGAGGGATGAGAGAAGGGGGAAGAGGAGGAGGAGAAGAGAGTGGGGGAGTGGGGGAAGGAGGGTGAGGGTGGGGAGGAGGAGGAGGAGGATGGAGGAGGGGGAGGGGGAGGATGAAAGAGGGAGGATAAGGAAGGGAGGGGAGGAGGAGAAGGAGGGGTGAGAAGGGGTGGAGGAGGAGGATGAGGGAAGAGGGGTAGAAGGAGAAGGAGAAGGAGAGGGAGGGGTGAGGAGGAGGAGGAGGAGGAGGAGCACTACAAAATTTCAACCCAAAATCCGACGCCTTGCATGTCTGTAATCTGACACTTCTCTGTCTCATTTTCGACACCTACACCTTTTTTTTGTTGTCGATGGCGTAACGTCGGATTGTCGACATGAGACTAATAAGGGTCGAAGATCCGACAGACCATTGTGTCGCATATTCGACTGTATTTCCTTCCAAAGTGTCAATAAAAATTGTATAACGCGTCGAAAATCCGACGGACATAAGTGTTGGATGAATGGCGCGATCGTCGGTATTTTTATCCAGCAAGTGTCAGCTAACCGACACCATTCGACAATGGAAGAGTTGGCCTTCCGACGCGGACTGACACTTGAACTGTTGGACGACCAACGGGGTGAAGCGTCGGAGTCATGCCTCGGCCGTCGGAGGTGTTTACCAGAGTGTTGGAAGCACGTTGAAAAAGCAACACCGGTTGATGGATTTAAAAAAAAAATCCAAAGATTAACTAATGAACATTAGAAAGACATATTTAACTAATTAAGACAATTGTTGAAATTCAGGGTTAGGTTAGGATTGTCAGTACATGCATCCACCATGTCACCAACAACTTTGCTTAGAGCTGCTTTGGTTGCCTTGCTCTCCTGTACAAAATATAAATACACAACTACCACTTATTAAGCTTTATGGGCTGGTAAAAATTTTGTAACTTGAGATAGGAAGCTTATTAACAGAATGCAACTAATACTATTTGATTGCTCAATAAATCTGAACTTCTTGGTAAAACAACTGATTTCTAAACAAGATTAGATACCCTTCACTGACCTCCAATGCTGAAGCCATTAAGCTAGAAGAAACATCAACCATTGATTCCTTGATGCGAATAAGTACATTGAAATCAAAGAAGATTTTATGTCTCTCGAAGCATTTTGCTTCTTCATCCTTAGTGCGCTCCAATGCCTCCACCTCCATCTTCATCTGTAGATTTTAACTCCATAAATATATTGATAACTAAATTTGACAGTAATATGCAATAATGTTGTAATACATTGAAACTAAAGAATTTTATTTTCCCCAAATAAATCCTTCATAATAACAGGATAACAGTTTGTTTTAAGAGGCTAATCTAGACCTCCGAATTCATGGTAAGAAGATGGGTGTTTAATAAGCACGGAATAGTCCAAAAAATAGATGTAGCACTGGTCAATTTTCTTAGATTAGACACTCAGAAAAAATATGAAAGGAAATTTTGGTGATTTGCTTCATATAGGTTATTCGCTACTTTACAATTTTAATTCAATTTATTCAAATATTTTTAAACTTAGCAGATTTGTAGTGTAAAGATGCAAACTTAGGGATCTGCTAAAGTTATATTTATATTTAGCTGGAGTGCATTGACCTCAAATATATTGTTCCTTAAGTTTACACCTGGTAACCTAGAAAGAGCCTTGCTAGGGTTGAAACCTAAGAATTTTATTTCATGAAACCAACTGCTCAGAGTAATAAGATAAGAATATTTACAGAGAACATCAAATAAATTTGCATCATTTACCTTGTCAAAGTAGCATATAACCTTATCAAGTTGCTGAGACAATGGAGGAACAACCTGAAAGGTATTAAGATGATTGGCTATGGAACTTAATTTAGAGTAAAGTGTTTCTGCAGCATGAACTACTTCCAACATCTTTGTAGGGAAACCCTCAAACCTTGCCAAAACCTATGCAACACTGAATATGGTCAATAACCTTCGAGAGGAGGACAAGTTTAGAAAGTCTCGAAAGCATAAATTGTCATTTAGAGTATGAAATGTTATTTTGTTGTTCAAACCAATTCTATCTATACATTCAATCTACAATACCTGGGTTTCATCTGACAAGTCCTCAAGGTGAAGTTCAACATAATGGTGAAACTTTAACAATTTATCCATATTTCTTGTTTCAAAGCATTCAATAGCGTGCTTCATCTCCATAATATGGGTCGCAAAGCACCGTGCATCTTCTTCTATCTGCTGAAAATAAGATGACCTGTATTGGAAATTGAAACCAGATATCAAGCCAACATTAACACACTGAGACCTGTAGGTCAGTCATGCTAAAACCCATTTCACATTGTGGATTTCTAGTTGTGATTGTTTCTTGGATCAGGGAGTATTTCTCCATACCGTGCAGAGAAATAAATAGATGAAGTACTTGATTCCTAAAATAAGGGAATCAAATTGCAAAAGAAAGGAACACACTTAACCTTTTAGCCATTTCTACAAGGGCTTCATCCAAGCCTTGGGTACCATTCTTGCCACCACCACCAACCAATTTTCTGCAAGCTCGTGATGATTTTCCTGTTTGGTCATCCCCTTCCACTTTACCCTTCAAAACTCTATAGAGGTTACGTATTTAGAGTCAGGATTCTCACAGGTAGACACATTAACACCATTAATAGGACCTTGGGTACTCTTTTTAGGATTGTTGGGTTGTTCTCTCTGCATCTTGTTCAGATTAGTTGTCAAAGAATGTTTAGGGTCAAGACCTTGGGTGCCAATATTGACATTGCTAATTGGATGTGAGCTACCAGTAACTAGATTTCTTGGAAACCAAAGTAAAGGTGGAGCAAAAGCATTCATAAAAATCCTAGGCTTCACTGAAGTTTAGGTACTCTTTGGCAAAACTAATGAAGGGGCAAGTGAAGCTTGGCTAGAAACCTTGCTTTCTAGGTTTAAATCACTCCAAGAATTCGCACTTTCCAAAGGCTGTGAGGATTCTGAAGAATCTGAAATCTCATACTTTGTCTTGGTTTGGCATCCATCATCCTCTTTCATCTCATAGTTTGTCGTGGTCTGGCATCCATAATCCTCTTTCATCTCATGTATGCTCCTTTTCCTCCTACTTATATCATCCAGCATCTCAAAAATCATTTGACCTGTGCATCAAAATCCAGAAATTTTGCTTAATACAGTTTTTCTACCCAGTAGAAAATGTAAGTCCTAAACAAAACTTAATAATAACCTTTTACATTATGTGTCAAAAGAACAAAGATATGTGTATTTGGGACCAGTGGCCTACATAGTTGTTCCAGTTTAGACGTGTCCCCAGATGGCTTTCGCTTGTGTCCTTGACTTCTATTCTTCCTACAATTAGTTCTCTTCGGAGCACTAATAGAAGTGCTAGATACTGAAGAATGTTCTGGTTCACTGAGGCCTGCATCATGTTCAACAAAGGCACCAGGCTTATGTTCAAATGATTCTACCCAGGTGTCTTCCACAACTCGAAGCAACTTGTAAAATTGCTGCAATCTCTGCACAACATCAAGCTGTTTCACTTTCAACATGATATATTTACAGTGCCGAAGATCATTCAATCAAAATCTAATACTAAGAAAGAGAACAACATATAGACCTGGAAAATAGACATCTGATCTCCCTCTGACGACAGAAATGAAAATGTTGACCGTAAATACCTTGACCGTAAGCAACAATAGTAATGGCGGACTGGACTGTGCACCTAACCTAATCAACTACTTGAGTGATCAAGTCTTTGCAATTAGCTCCAGCCATATATAATGCTTGTGTAATGTTTACCTGTTAGCCTATTTTTGAATTGCAGAATGCCATGCATCTTATTAGCCACTGGTTTTCTGAATGAGCAGAGTTATAACTATTATAATGCAATAAACAGAGTTGGAACTCAGTTGAGAAACAATCTCGGGTTACTAGTTTTGAATTGGTGTAAACAATTTTGTTTATTTGAGAAGCATTGCAAGGATATAAGACCATTCCTTGGTTGAGCATCCATCCAGTGGAAGGCATTGCGAATCCATCTAGCCAAGCTTGAAACGAATTAGAACGGAGCCATTCATTCATCCCTTTTGGTGAATAGGAAGTAGAGAACAGGAAGCTTTGAACCCAGCATTCACAGGATAATGGCAAAGAGTAAAAATTTATTTTGGCCTCAATGTTGATGACACTGACAGGCCATAGGCCTACTGTTTGTTTTGGTTCATCTTGCTAGGATGTGACTTTAAATTACTCTCATCGTCATAATATTATCTCTATTCCAAGATTCTAAGACTAATCGATTATGCCAAATAAAGAGAAAAGTAAAAGTGAAAAATACAAAACCTTCAAATGAAACCTTAGTTTTACGCAAAACAACTATAATCCAATTTGATGGAAATCAACCACGAATTGAACATAAAAAAAACCCAAAGTAAGCTAACAAAGTAAGCTAACAAGTCCAGGTATGTACACAAGTGACGAGACTATAAGTAAGGAAAATCAGTTAGTCAGGTTATTGATATTTTTTAGATTATTGTCATTTATTGGTAGTAATCTCTTACCCTACTATCATGTTGCAAAGGAAGCCATCGATTGAGCCTGTCTAGATTTAGTACTAATACCATTCTTACATATTGGATGAAATCTTCCACCATTCACAATGTTCGATTATAACTGCGAAAGAACTAAGGTTTTCATAAGCTGATACATGAAAGTTAGGAGGCAGGGAGAGTATACCTCTATTCTCTTCATTTCAACTTCTGCTTTTATTTTTTGATTACTTTCTCAGGCTTACAAGAGAATCACATGGCCATGTATTTAGCCTACTCTACCTCCTCCCATGCTGCAACCCGAGCCTCTAGGACATTCAATTTAGCATGTTCCATATCATTGGTCTTGAGTGATTTAGAAGCATCTTGCTCTTAAACTTCTTTACTAGCCCATCCCATGATATTTGACTTTCCCAAATTGTGCACCTAGAGCCATAATTTCCTTTCTAGTGCTCTCATGCACTTGCTTCTCTGATAATTCATGATGGTTTTTCAGGCCCACTTGAGAATTTTTTATTGCCTCCACTGGTGCTACACATCTTCCTAGAGTAGATGGCCGTGAATTAACAGGGCTCCTAGTTGAAGGTGTTGTAGCTCTGAGAGGGGTTCCTATTCTTGAAGGCTCTTGGCTTGCAATAGGGGTCATTTATGTCCCCATATCCCTCGTGGAATCTAATCTCACATTTGAAGTTGGTGGGGTGTAGGATAGGTGTTCAGTGGCTGGGTCTATGATGGGATTATCCCCCTTTTTTCTCCTTTTATTCTTTATATGATTCACATTTAACCCTATTTCAGATTCTGCATTTCCCCATTTCTCCCAAACATTACTACCATGATATCTCACTCTAAGACATTTTTTAGGACAATAGTGTTGGAGATAGCAATCCACACCTTTATATGCAACCAACATGGATTCCCATCACAAAAAGAGAAATAACCTCAGTGGTAAAGCATTTTATCAACCGATGGTGGATCAAAGCTTTGATTCCTAGCATGTCCAATTTTCAACAAGGTAACACAGGCAAGTGGTTGGTGATGGAAAGGAGACCTGAGCCAGGGTGTTATTTGAAGGTGAATTGTTAAGATAGAAATCCACACCTTGTAAACAAACCATTATGGATTCCTAGTATTTAAAGGGGTGAAGCTTAATGGTACAACAACCCATTGGCCAAAGGTAGCTCTTGTGTTCAATTCCTATTCTATCTTGTTTTCAACAAGTGATATTTGTTGTAGTCAAAGACACATCCAATTAGGATATGTGGAATTTGAGAGCTAAAATGACACTAGCGAGGGACACACTAAATGTATTTAGTTCAATTATTTTAGATGCATTTAATATCTCTCAGTCACCAAGTGTGAAGACCCTTTTCATTTAGGGCTTAACACAACCATAACTCAGCTTAAGATGGGATGCAAACAAGTCACTTCTAGAGAGGTAAGGTCAAATCATCCCTGACCTACTTATAAGAGGTTACCACAAATCATATTAAGGTTGAGGGAGAACATCATAGTCCATATCCCAGCTAGGAGAGATTAAGACAGTCACAACCCACTAGGATATCATAGCCCGCTAGGATACACAGTTACAAGCCACTAGGATAGTTCTTACACGGTCACATATCACTAGGATAGGTCTTACACAATCACATACCACTAGGATACACATTCATAACCCACTAGGATAGTTCTTACACAGTCACAAGCCATTAGGATAGGTCTTACATAGTCACAACCCACAAGGATACAACGTTACAACCCATTAGGATAGTTCTTACACAGTCACAACTAAGGTTTAGCAGCCTCAAAGGGATGAAGTCCAAGCTAATAGTCCAAGAGCATTCCATGACTACATTGCATACATTTCATATAAAGTGTGTGTATCAAAATATTTAAGGCTCACTTTTCTCAATTTTTTGAAAAAAAAGACTTAAATAAACTAGCGAGGTATATACCAAACAAATCTTATATAATGGTTTCTTTTTATGCTAATGAAAAATCATCATTTGTAAAAATTGTAAAGAAAGTAAACTAAATCAAATAATGACTCTTCTATATTTAGTAACTCTTCATGTATAAACACAAAAAAGGAATCAATTGACCTGTGAATACTAGTGGGCAATATGCTCTACAGTGTTGAAAATTTAGAAATTATTTCAAAAGAAAATCAACAAAACATAATTACTCCAATACCTGGATTATGACATCCCACCACTTGACCATGCTATCATCACCTGCTGAAAGTAATGAACTTTGTCCTATGAAGAATACCTCACCAATCCAATAAATGGAGACATCCATTACAAAACTAGTGGTTAAAAGGAAATGTTGATCCTTTGAATAGTTCCTTCCATCTTATCTACAATATTCTATTGAATCATATGCATTACAATGACGGTGGCATAGAGACTATTGAAATAATATTTCTACAAGTTCCAGTTTGATCGTGAGCTTCCCATTCTTCATAAATGTGTGAAGGATCTAGGGGAACAATAGATGATGGGTATGGTCTTGTTGGAAAAGATTGATTTAAAAGTTATTGAGTGGATCTCACCTGTACATGAAGCGACTCATGGAAAAAATGTTAGGACTTTGCTTATCAAAATGGATCAAACATGACAAAATTCAACATAGGAAAATAAGGAAATGTAGGACTCTATGGATTAGATTAGAGTCCATAATCCAACAAACCATGGCAATTTAACAACACAAAATGAATAAGCATTTAACCATACGCAGAAGTCGGCCCCGAGGCTTCTGGAGAAGAAAAGGTATAAATAAGTGATCAAAAGTTTTAATTTCAATGCAATTTCATATCTGCTCTGAGGTCATTTTTTGTGGACTGAGGAAAACAAACTGAGGAATTTCGGGTATGTGATTGAGGAAAATTCGGCCCTGTGAAAAGACTGAAAATTTTCTTGGTCAAAATATTCATTTTTGGACAATTTTCCCTGAAAAAATTGCTGGGCTATGGAGAATAATTTTGGTGGAGCCAAGTTGCTTTCTCTTGGGGATGAAATCATAATTTTGAAGGACTATTTTTTTTTCCCTAGCTGAGGCACTGTGATTTTTGTGGGATAGTGACTGTTGATCTTCAACCATCCAACAGTCTGAATTTTATTATAGCAACAACCATTTGACTTACCAGCAGTTGCTTGTGACCTTAACTCCACACTGATGACAAGTTTTTTTTGGGTGTTTCACTACTCTGAAAATTTCGGGGGAAGAGAGTGAATAATTTAGCTCTGAATTTCGGGCATCACTGAGGCAGCTACTGAGGAGATTGGGGACTGAGGAGCAACAATAGTAAAGGGTGTTATACATAGACACTTGGAGAAGTGGGAGTTACTAAGCACCGTGTAAATTCATCAAGCAGTCCATGTTCAAGTAAGTATGACTTTGCTTTAAGTTTGAAGCAACATTTGAATTGTGACTATTTTGATAGCCGTAGCTTTTTTGTTCATGAGAAATTTGATGAAAAATTATGGGTTGAAGGACTCTCCAAGGTTTAGTCCTGCACCCTTTTGGGTTTAGAAGGTGACAGTCTTTATGACTTTGCATTGACTTGATACGACATAAATAGTGATGATTAAGTGAGACTGTTCAATGTATGAGTAGATGTTTTGACATAAGGAGTATATCAGCAGACTCCTTGGTATTGTGGCATGAGCAGTGTATGAGCAGACTACTTTGATCTAACAAGTGACAACATTTGATAGTGACTAGTGACAAGGAAGTATCTACAAATATCTGAGGATGAGTTTATTTTAGCACCACAGGAAGCATACCAGGTACATACATTCTAACCAAGAGCTGGATGGTGATAGACCTTGTTGATGATAATGCTGCAATTTGTGATGATAAACTAATGACTTCTTTGGACATCTAAGGTTACTAACAATCCTCTGATAGCTTGACAAACAACCTGAGTATGAGATGTTTGAAAGATAAAGCGGTATACTCAGTGGTGTATTTATGAAGTGTGAAGTTGCATGATAATTCCATATTGATGCATGCTATGTAGATGATGCTTTGATAATGATACAGGATATAATGATGAGGGCAGACATATATGCACACTTGTACATGATGATGAGTGCCTTGCTTTATGATGATGCCTAATTATGCATGCTTGATGCACCTATTGATAATGATATATCTGGGCCGTCAGTGATATATCCCAAGATGAAAATTGCAACATTGATATGGAAAAATATTTGTAGCTAGGGATGCAATTTGGTAAGGGTGGTTGAAAATTGAAAAATGTGTTTGAATCCATTTTGGAAAGCATTTATCTTTCAAGAGAAACTAGAGAAAAAAATTCAAATATGTGGAGAGGTGCAGAATGTGAAATACTAAAGCCCTATGACCTTCTTTCTCACCTAGAATGTGTTTCGAGTGCCTCTGTGCACTTCATAAACACTTGCAAGGTTGTTTCAACAGATAGATTTTTCAAAGCAGAATTTTCTTGTTTTGGAACAACTCCAAACTTTTTGGTTTAATGATGAACCTAACAATGTAGAAATGTCAAGGATGTCAAAAGACCCTTGCCTAACTTGTAGAACGTTTACATAGTCTATATTCTTGTCTCTAGTGATTGTTTTTCACCTCTATGTATGGTAATCATCGTCATCAACTAAATGTATGTGTGTGCACATGCATAAATACCCAATACACAACTCAATCAAACAAAAGAAAACATATTTATACCTTGATTTCTAGATCTTCACACTGTCTTCTTATGCTTTACCTCTCAAAACATCATTCAACATACTTCATTTTTTGTCATGTTGCAATAGTTTCATGTTAGGATCCATCAAATATATTTATGTTTGTTTATGAAAATAACAAAAAAAATCTAAATAAATACAATTCTATTACAATGTAAATTACAATACTATTCAACTATTCAAGTAAATTAATTGTTAAGAATATATCACCTGATAAAACATGGATAACCAAAAATACTATGTATATAAGGCCATCGATCTAATCAAAACTCCATTTCTTACCTCTTAACTATGGAAATGTTTCTCAACGCGATCTGTAACAAGTTCCAATGGAGGAGTCAAATAGCAATAGTGAAAATTACATAGTAAAAATATAGAAATAGATGTTTTTTAATGTATTCTTCCTTACCATTCATTGAGATCCTCTCTATTTCGAGAATAATTTAATATTCTCTACTAAACAAGACCAACCACATGAAGGTGGAAGCTCTTATGGCCCCTCCCCGCCCTCACATCACTCTCAACTCCCCAAACCCAATGCCTATAGTGGCAAATAACAATTTATTTCACTATTTCACAAAGCAAATAACAATGCATCTACAATGCAAATTATTTCACTCAATAGTTGAAAAATGCTTTCATTAAATCATTCTTTAAAACATTCATTAAACCATTCAATCATTCAATAGCTGAAAAAACCATTCATTAACTCATTCATTAAAACATTAATTTAGTCAATGGCAGTAAAAAAATCAGTAAACAATTCAGTAAAGCATCCAGTCATAAAAGACTGATTTTGTGCTATGCTTTCAAAAATATATTTCAAATTTACAAATTTTTTTAGAGTGATGGATTTATAAAAGGCCTGTGCAGATATTTTGTGGCCTTGGAGTCTTGTGTTTCCAAAATTTTCCATTCACCCTATTGCAATGTCAGACCCTTCTTTGAGAGCCTGTCTTCCTCCTTATTTCGCTCCTTGTAAACATGAGTGAAAGAGATTGATTGAAAGAATGAGAGAGAATGGGTTGTCTCTTCAAATAATGCATCTAGAGAAGCAGTTCTACATTTATGTATCTTATTCATATAGTTTATAACCACCATTGAGTCACCATATACTTGTAACTATCTGCAATTTCTTTCATTGGCAAAACAGAGAAGTAATTTCAATGTCATGAGTTCTGCATAGCTGTTGGTTCTAGTTCCCAGGCCCAAAGAAATTTGAAAAAAATGACTTTGATTTAGATCATTAGAGAGAATTTGAGGTCAAAAATGGGCCTCAAAAGTACCAAAATGTACTATAAAAATCAACCAATTACATTCTAGTAGATGACATCACCCCCCATGGTTGAGGTGGTATTGCATGAGTTAAGAATGATTATTTGTCACATTTTCTATGGTGGATGAAAATCCATAGTTAACCAAGGTAGTGGTACAAGTACTTTTAAGTCATAAAGTGAAGTACTCACAATAAAAGTCATTTCACACTTTCTCATAAAATAATATTATTGTTATTTTTAAGTAAAGTACTCACAATTCACTTTCTCATAAAATAATATTATTGTCATTTTCAAGTAAAGTACTCATAATTCATAAAAATGTCTTTTCACATTTTTTTATAAATTTAATAATATATTGTCATTTTCATGTTTTTTAATTTTAAATTATATATTCACTCAATTGTATTTAATATCATAATGTCAAACTAATATATATATATAATCTTGTACTTTTAAAATAAATTAAATTCATGAATGATATTTATATGAAAAAAAAATGTTAGTTATGCATATAAGTTAAATTCATTTTTGTTTAATTTTATTTACAAGTTCAAGACAATAAATTTTTGGGAATTTACAATGAATCTTAGTCATATCATTCTAGAGTTATTTTATTAATTTTATTTATAGTTAATTTAGAAAAGTAACTCAACCATGGTTATTTATATTGTGCATAAAAAGTAGTGTAGGAGGTGAGTTGTCATATATACCTACCCCATAAAACCCCTAACTCATAATATTTTAATATATCTTATATTTTTGTATTACATCTCTTAGGAGGCCCATTTTTGACCTCAAATTCTCTCTAATGATAAGCATGCACCTCCTGAGTTTGTGCACCGAATGCTTGTTTTCTTCCATCCAATTGCTAGACCTCTAGAGTGGCCGATGGCACTTTGCGCTGTGAAGTGATGTTAAACTAGTTTCAACTTCCAGCTCTGGAACCATTGTTTCTTGTGGAAGGATGACTTCCGGTGATAGAACCTCCATCATCCTTTTTAGGGCAATATTTTTCCGAGTACTTACCAGACCCCTGCAGTTTAGGGAGACAAATTTCATTTGGGCACCCCATCTAGGGTTTGCACTGCTCTAAGCACCCAGAAAATGGTTGTTTGTCTGCCACTTTCCTGATCCCTGAGCGCCATGCTTTGGGCCGTAGAGAGGTGAGATGGTATGCCTCTCCCTTTCCCTTTGGATGTGATCGTGGCATTTACCCCTAGTCCTTTTGTAGGGATTTTTGGTTTTTGAGGGATTGGAACGTCCCTTGAATGAAGGTGGAAACAGATAGAGGAGGACTGAGTGGGCGAGTCATTTTTTATGGTGGAAGGGGAGGCTGCCTGGTTTGAATTGGAGGTACTTTGAATGTGGGGGAGGAGGTGCCATTTTTTGGGGGAGGGGGACTGTTTGTGATAGGGGTAGGTGAATATTTTTCCTCATTCAAAGATAAATCATTCAATTGATTGCTAAAGGAAGAAGCGTTCATGCCCTGTGGGGGAGACGTGATCCAACGTTGTTTCATCTGTTGAGGAGGCCCTTCTATTGCTACTGCTCCCGCTCTTTCCTATTGATCCAATGGTTGTTCTGTGCCCTCTGACCTGAGAGGATTTTCATCTGAAACTGTGTTCGGATCAGTTTCTTTGGAGCTCAGGGCCTCTGTTTTCCTAACCCACTTGCTTCTTCCAGTTGTTGAGGGAACAAAGTTTGGGCAATATCTTGCCAAATGTCTTGTTTCATGACATTTGTGGCATCGAAACGGGAGCCCTTCATAGTCCAACAGTTGTCTTTTTTGCTTGTTTTGCCATACAAAATTAAAGGCTTCAGGAAGACTGGTTTTGATGTTCAAAGAGACTAGGATCCTGGCTACCTTTTTGATGTCCATCTGCTAAAACGAGAGGTCCGCTTCAATGAAAGTCCCCAGCTCATTCCTGATTTCACTAAGGTAGGCTGGGTTCCAGAATTCCAGTGGTAGTCTTGGCAGGCAAACCCAGAATGGTATTGTGTCCAGTTGCTCTGTTTCCACATCGAACAAGGGGGTCCACTGCTTTAGCTGAAACAGGGTTTTCCCATATGTACAGACTCTGCTACATATTTGGTCTGCATCCTCTCTACATCTGAATAGGAAGCTAAACCATGCATTTGCAAGGGAAGTAATAACCGAGCCTTCACCTTGAAACCTTGTCCAATTTTTCCTGGCCCATTCCTTCATTTTCCCGAGGGTGGGGTTTCTTCCTGTGATTTTCCCGATTAGGGTTAATCCGTCCATGTCCCGTGCTTCTTCCATGGTGCACCGGACTCCACAATTTACGTTAAAATCTCTTCTAGAGGGATTTAAACACTGAATATTTCATTTTTTGGAGTTCAAATGTTCGACGGCGTCTCCTATGCGTGCTTCCTGTGACACTGAAGGATCGATTTCCCTGTTTAGGGTTCCTTGTGGTTCCTCCTAGGGAAGTTCAATGAAAATGGTTGCTGCAGCTGTGCTGTGAGGTTGAGGTTGGCATAATGAGTACAGGCCTCCTCCTAAGGCCGAGTTCAATGGCTGTCCTGTGAACACACCTAACAACTCTTCATCTGGCGGAGAAACTGGAACTCTGCTCTCTTCATCTAGCGGAGAAACTGGAACCCTGCTCTCACTTCCAGCTGTCAAATTTTCCAGCGTGTTCTGCACTGTGTCCGGGGACGGTATACCGGTAATTTCCAGTGAAGAGAAGATGTTGAGCTCTTGCTTCCACGGGTCAACAAAGTTGTCTTCCATGTCTACCAGACCTACTCCCAACTCACAAAAACCTCCTTATTGAACTAAGAGTCCAAAACAAAAACGAGTCTATTTCTTATTATATATTATATATTTTTTTATAAACCGCTCGTCGGATATCCGACGCATCAGTGTCGAATAACTGCCAGTTTTGCTTTCACAGACGTCGACAAACTGCCATAGTAGTGTTGGTTCCCCATCGGATATCCGACGTGTCATTGTCAAATAACTGCGAGTGTTGCTTTCGAAGACGTCGACGATCTGACCCTTCTAATGTCAGTTCCCTGACACTATCAGGGTCAGAAATCTGACTCACTTATGTCGTATATTCGATAGTTCT
This sequence comes from Pseudotsuga menziesii, assembly GCA_001517045.1. Lineage (NCBI taxonomy): Eukaryota > Viridiplantae > Streptophyta > Pinopsida > Pinales > Pinaceae > Pseudotsuga > Pseudotsuga menziesii. The sequence continues at coordinate 360,026 of LPNX011049690.1, forward strand.
ATAAATATTATGTTACCAGCATTTTGATGATTGATTGTTGTTCGACACATCCATGCGAAATGTCGGACGACGCCGAATTTTGTCGTTGGATTTTGGGTTCAAATATTGTAGTGGAGGAGGAGGGTGGAGGAGGAAGAGGCGGGAGGGGAAGGGTCGGGGGGAGGGAGGATAAGGAGAGGAGGAGGGGGGAGGAGACAGGAGGAGAGTGGAGGGAGGAGGGTGGCAAGAGGAGAATGGAAAAGAGAGAAGGGTGGGGTAGAGAGAGGTGGAAGGAGGGAGGGGGGTCATGAGGATGGCAGAGGAGGGAGGAGAAGGGAGAAGGAATGAAGAGAAGGACAAAAAGTGAGGAAGAGGAGGAGGGAATATGAGGAGTGGGGTGAGGTGGAGGTGGGGAAAGGAGTGTGAGGGTGGGGAGGAGGGGGATGGGGAGGATGAAGGATGGAGGAGGGAGGAAGGGGAGGAGGAGGATGAGGAGGGACAAGAAGGGGTGGAGGTGGAGGAGGGAAGAGGAGTATAAGTAGAAGGAGGAGGAGAAGAGGGAGGGGTTTTATCCATCGTGGTGCGTAGCAGTGTTGGTCCTTGGGTTTTATCCATCGTGTTTTCTGGATAACAAGGGCATTTTTTCTGGTGCGTAGCAGTGTTGGTCCTTGGGTTTTTTCCATCATGTTTTCTGGATAATGAGGGCATTTTTTCTAGTGCATAGCAGTGTTGTTCCTATGGTGCATAGCATTTTACATCATTCTTTTCCACCGTAGTGCATAACATTGTTGGTCCTCTAGTGCATGGCATTTTTTCACCGTTTTCTGGTCATGGGTTTGTGGTGGGTTTCTATGGTGCATAGCAGTGTTGGAGGAGGAACGTTGGAGAGGCATTGCATAGAATTTTTGGAGGTAAGGTATACTGTGTTTAATCCTCTGATTAAAAATGCCTTTTAATTCTTTTATTTATTGGGGGCTCTATTCCACATAGCTGAGTGATTACTCAATTGAGTACATATCACATGCAACCCTCTATTCTAGTGCTACAAGCCCTCACTCCAATGGTATCAATCTATGAGATGCTAACATACTAACAGGATATGGTTAGGACGCTACAGGTCCATAATTACTCCTATTTTGTGATCTTAATTAGATCGAAACTCCCTGAACCCATGCTAAATGATTTATTATGGATCAATTTTAACAACATAGGGTGAAACAAATTCCCTCTACATCGAGTGGAGCACGCCCCCAATCTGTTGGACATTGATCAATCACTCAATCAATCCCAACAAGAATCAAGACTGGGATCTGATCCAACTATCCCAGCCCATACCAGCTCATCCCACCCATCTGCCTACTACGCTTCGTTACACCTTTCGACGAAGATCTTTTATGCTTTGCTTGATCAGACGGTAACAGGCTGGTCGGGCTTTACCAAATTGAACCTTTTATTCATTTTATTTTTTCATCACTGTTATGCAGACTTTACCTCTTGAATAAATACCAAATAAAATTTCTATTTTCATTGTAGATCGATCCTTTTGGGTAACCTATTGTTCAAGTGATACCTCTGTTGAGCTATGCCTGGATCCCTACCCCTTTTGATCCTTGAACCTTATATCCTTGATGAATAGATAGTAGACCCCCAATGGATATAGATGCTCCTCATCTCGCAAAAAACTGTTCTGGAAATATTTTGGGTAATTGCTCAATCATATTGGAAACTTCTGGAAACTCCCTGTGGTTTTCAGTTTCAACAATTTTTTGTTTTTGTTTTTGGGTTTTCTAGACAGTTTTTTTCTCCCTCTATTCTTTTGAACTTTAATGATTTTGAGACTGGAACATAGAGATATTTCAGGACAAAGGAACTCGATTAAGAAGGTAGATTGAAACAAGGGTGAGCTCATATCCTTCGGTAATGCATTGGCACTCTCCTTAGTTTTATAGGTAGTGTTTATTTTTAGAAGAAAAAAACATGCAACTTGTTATTCATTTCGAATCAAAGTTGCATAAACTAGGCTTCTACTTCAAGTAGGTTCACAACAAAATCAGTCCGAAAGTTATGCTTTCAGCAAAATAGGAACCAACCTTCAAACCATCTAAAAAACCTTACAAAATTGAGAGACTTCCCATCAAAGACTATCCCTTCAGTTTTTAGAACAAGGTGACAAAAAGACAAAAAAACTCTCAAAATTCTTTGACAAAAGACAGATACTTTGAAGGAATCACGAAGGAGTCTTATTATTTTAAGAACTGTTTACAAAGTTCATCTTAGGAAGAATGTTATTTATGTTGTTTTTAAGTTGATAGTACGTTAATCTAGAAATTCTAGGTATCATAGAGAATGCATTTCTCCATTAAAGGAAAGTGTTACAAATAAATGAATAAATGTATCATTGGCAGGTTGTTGCAGAGCTGGCAGTAAGAGTTTGAATTAGTTAGAGAGCTGGCAATATGTGTCCCAATTAGCTAGATAGGTGTCCATTCTGATCTAATTTTAAAGGGATGTGAT
>LPNX011049705.1:0-29548 GCA_001517045.1 Pseudotsuga menziesii
CCATAGCTTTAGAAAATCTGTCCCGGCTGTTAGTAGAAGGATCCCAGTCTTGATGTCGAACCTGCAAAACAATTTTTGAAGGAGAGTAACAACCTACAATGTCTCTGATACCATGTAGAAATTCAGGCCTACAGTAGATTAATTTCACCCACAACAATTAACAATTGATCATGCAAAATTATCAACAATGGAGACTGAATATGGAGCTGTAACACAAAATTATATTAACTGAGTGTACAATAGCCAACCCTGTAATAACATAGGCTTCTGAATATATAGAATACATGAGCAAATCGAATTCATAAGGAAGCATCCAAATCTAGCATAAAGCAGGCTTACCCAAAATAGGAAAATCCCCCATAGGTGTAAAAAGCTGATCCCAAATCTATCAAGGACCCCACGAATTAGGAAGGGCGCATAGGCAAGCTAAAGAGGGGTCAAATGGCAGCTCATACATGATTTTTCATGGAGGAAAGAGTGGAGGAGGAAGAGGCAACAAAGCTGATTCACCTCACCTAGTCTTGCTTTCCTATGTGCCTTAAAACACTGAAAAAGCAGGGTATAAAGCAGAAAAAGTAGATGGGCGCCTAGGAGGCCATGAATAAAGTAGATTTGATTCCTAAGGCTTTCCCAAGCGCTACATGAGTCAATAATGGCAAGTTTGACCTCTATGGATAGGCAATTAGCAACTTGCACATGGTGGGACTCATGGACTAGGCAAATAACACAAAATAAATGAATTAATGTCTAAGTGGGTAAATACTATGGGTTGATTATTCTAACATAATGATAATCAAATATTTTTGGATTTTTTGAAATAAAAATGAGATACTAAAGCAAAAGAATGATTCTACAACCCTCAGACTCTGTAACCACAATCATGTAGCACTCAAGCAAAGTACTAAGGTAAAAGAAATCTAATGCACTAATCGCAAAACAAAAAATTGAAAATGCAATGACAAGAACATTCTTCAAACTTAAAGAAATTTTACCCTAAAAAAACGTCTTTGATCAGAAACAGAGGTGTATACAAACTCTAGCAGTATCAAAGGAGACTCGACAATCATCAAAATTCACCTAGCAACAATCAATCTTCCTCAAGAAGGAAAAACTAAAGGTATATGTGACTGTTCGTAGTAAACCCGTCTGTGTACGCGGATATAGCAGTCAAAACCGTGTATATATGTAGCTGTGAGTTCAAAAATCGCATACAGGAAGAAAAGTGCATAAAAAATAAAGGCAAACAGACAAGCTGAGACAAAATTCACACCAATCAAACAATACTAGGCTAACATTCCCCCAAAACCAACACAAAAACAGAGAAAAAAGAGCAATTCAAAATCATTGAATGCTGATAGAAAACCCCCAAACGAAAACTACTAGGAACTCCCCAGCGGAGTTGCCAATTTTGTTACGGAGATAAATTCTTATGGCTTAGGGTACCACAATAGACAACTTGACTCTAGAAATAAATCCTTTCCAATATGCAAGAGAAATCAAATATCTAACACTAAAGGATCAAAACTCGTACCTTATTCTGGACGGTTGAAGTAGATCCCCATTGAGCTTTCCAACTTCAGCTTGAATTGATGAATCACTTCCTCAACAATAAGTAAACAAGACAAGCATACTATATATATTGGTGTTAGATCTACTGTAGCATATATAATCAACAACGTATAAGCATTTGAAAGCATCCATGGATAAAATATTCATTCAAACATACATTATTGGACAGAACAAGATATTTCTATTAATATAAAATCAAAGATTACAATAAATACAACCTCTGTCGGCACGTCTACGAATCGAAGAAATTGAATCCCCCACTTGGGCCTCTAGTACCACCCCAATCCTCCATCTCTCGATAGCAAGCTCACAAGCAAAAGGAAAGCTTGGGAATAACACTAAAGTGCTCCAAGGGACAAAGGGATGCAAACTCAAGCACAAGTTCCAGCAACAATGGACTATAGTTTCTTTGCTCTCGATTCTCTTATTCCTTCAATTTATCCAAAGAGTTCCTTATATAGCTTTTAAATGGGGTAATGAAAGGTCGAATCCAAGCGATCTCAAGGCATATGGAAGGTCGGGAGACAAGTGAGTCAGATCCATGTCAAGGAAAATTCCAAAAGGATTTGGATTTTTGTACACATCCCGATGTACGCGGTTTTAGAGGTCAAACCCACGTATATACGTGATAAAGGGTTTAAAAGTTGCGTATATCAAATTTCACATGTTTTTAGTGATTGTCTAGGAAACATCAAAGGACAAAAAATTGTCCAAGGGGTTTAAGGAGTCTACAGAGGGACAAGGGAAGGCCATACAAGTGTGATTCACTTGGTGTGGAAAAATTTGCTATAACATGACTGAAGTGGGTTCACAGATGAAATTATTAATGGCATTGTCTTCAGTTTCATATTTAAAGGTTAAATCCTTCCCTATAATTAATAATGGCTGAATGCCTTCTTCTTCCTCTGGCTCCATCCATAAAGGATTTTCAGCATCTAGGCTCGGTCGAGCTGGAGGATAGAGAGTCAAGTTATTTGTCTCAGTGCCATCTGATATTGTCATAGACCCAGATCAACAGCTGATGCAAGCATTAGCTGTGGCTAACCAAGGTCTTCCCAGGATCAGTGGGTGCCCTCCTAGCTACGACTTAGGTTGTAAAACCAAGAAGTCAGCAGGGTACTCCCAAGATTCGATTGAGATGATGAGATCATCGAAAATTCCTTCAGGTTTAATGGTGGATCTATTGGTCAATTCTAAAACGGTGGGGGTTGGCCTGAGATTAGTGAGCCCAAGTTTCCTTATAGTTTCAATTGTCATGACATTAATAGCTACTCCTAAATCTACCAGTACTTTGGGTATCTGTGTATGCCCAATATGCATAGTGACATTGGGATTCCTAGGACCGTCATATTTGGCCAGAAGGATTTTTCCCATTATTAATGCAGATAATTTTCCTATGACATGAACAGTTGGAGGGTCTCTGGGTTTCCTTCCTGGTTTCCTTGTGCACAGATCCTGAATAGTTCTAGCATAGATAGGTACATCTTGAAGAGCTTGAAGGAGGGGAATTTTAACATAAAGATTCTTTAACTCTCCTAATAGGTTAAACTACGGTTGTCCCACTACCTTTGGTAGCATTAATCTCTCAGGGTACGGTGGTTTCCTAATCAGATGTGTAGGCTGTGTGTCACTAGATATATTATTCTATGTTTCATCTTACACATTAGTGGGATGTTTAGCATCTTCAATGATGGGGGTCGTATTAGATAGATGCTGTGGATTCACCCCATCTTCATGTATAGGGGATGGAACATCTTCAATGATTATAGGCTCTACTACCTTTCCTGACCATAAGCGAATATTGTTGCAAGGCACATGAGTAAGGGAGTAAGCAGGCATGTTGACAGTCTCAAATTGATGGACTTTTTTATTATTTGGGTTAGGATTAGGCTAAGCAGGAAGCTAAGGTTATATCATCATGTTAGAGGCAGCATTGTTCTGCAATTGCAGATGTGACTGTTGATAAGGTTTCAAGGATATTGAGGAGGGTATGGTTGCTGTTGATGTAGAGGTTGTTGAGGAAATTGGCTCCCTGGATGGAAATTCCTCCATCCAGGAGACCAAGAAGTTGTTTGGTTGGGTGGCTATGGTGGTTGAACCCAGGGATTCCAGGAGTTATAATTTTGCATTGAAGGTTGAGAGGGGTACCATTGAGGGTTAGAATAAGATGAAGGGAATTGTGTATTCATGTTTCGCATATTATTCCAATTATTCATGTTATTCGAAAATGGGAATGAGTCTGGATTCATACCTTGATTTTGAGGCTGCCATGGATTCTTTTGTGCAATAAAATAAGCTGGTTCCACCTCTGGGGCTGATTCCTGCAGAAAAGCCTTCACTTGGGGAAGTGACGGGCATGTTTTTGTGTCATTGTTCAGCTTGCATAGCTAACACACTTCTATCTTGTCCAGCGGGCACTCCTTTTGAGGGTGATTTTTTCTACATAGAGGACAGAGCACTCCCAGTGTGAGATCCTCCACTGTTTGTTTCTGCTTTTCCCTCAGGACGTCTATTTCCAAGGAGATAGAGCTCATCATTTTTGTTTTAAAGTTTTCAAGGAGATTGCCTATCTCTGCATGGGTGGATCCTCCATTAGATGACTTCTGAGTTCTATCAAATACATCACGTTCTAATTTTTCCTACTTGTCTCGCTTGTTATTCCTGAAAGATCCCCTGGAGTACCTTTTACATAGTTCCACAATTTTCTCGAAATGCTCCTTGGAGATGTCCCCCTTTCCTAACAGGTTTAACATATCTAGGAAATCATCCCTAATCCCATGAAGCAGGATTATCTTGAGCACATCTAACCCCATATTAGTCTGTCCGACTATTTGCACATTATATAAAATCCTCTCAACAAAATATTCCAGACTTTCATCCTCCTTCTGTACCATTTTAAACAATTCTTCTCTCTTGTCCTTGGTATTGCAATATTCCTGATATTTCTCTAGGAAAACTTGTTTCATCCTATCCTAATTAATAACAGTTTTGCCTCCTAGGCTCATGAACCAGTGTAATGCATTGTCCTTCAGAGTGGCAGGGAAGAGCTTCATCTTCTATGCATCGGTGATGTAGTCATAGCTCCAACAGAGGATATCAAATTCGAAAAGAAATTCATCTGGATCCTCTACTGCTTTTCCATGAAAGCGAGGCAACATCAATGGCGATATATTTTTCACAGGGGATGTCCCTTCCAATTTTTGAATTGGGAACTGAAGTGTAGCCACCATCCCTTCAGGCAGGGAATGACCTTCATGGTGATGATTTTCTCCCATTGCCTCTTCCTCATCAGATTTGTGTCTATTGCTCATTCCTTCTTCTGTTTTATCCTCTTCATTCTTCTCTTCACCCTTCCACTGATCAATGAATTTCTAATGGAATAGTGTCCACTCCTCTTCAGTTAAAACCTTTCCATTAATGTGATATATTGGACCTCGATCAGCAGATCTTGTTGTACTAACTTTGTCCTCCTATGCAGGGGTATTTGAGGGTGTTGCAGTTTCTCATGTGTTCTCCACTATGGATCCCGACGCTAGCACCCCAGGACTGGCAGGGCTTCTTTTGATAGGTGTCTCCTGATAGAAAGACCTAGCAGAAGAATTGGTTTTATCAACCAGATCGTCAATGAATGTTCTTCTCCGCAATTCTGGACCTTGACAATGACCTCAACCATCTGTAGTGTTAGTATTTTGTGGGGTTTCGGGATTTGTAAGATGGTCATGCTTTACCCTTCTTGTATTCATGCAACCCAAGTCATTCCAACAAAAAAATTGAAGAAGACTGAATAGAAACAATTACAGGGTGCAACTATGATAGTGTTTAATACTTATCCTCCCCAGAAACAGCGCCAAAATGTTGGGGACCCGATATGCAAGTTAATTACAGCTAACATACAAAGCGCTCATTATTTATTTCCAACCTAGGGAAGTCTTTTATTTCAAGGATAACATGCACTGTATATGCTTAAACACTAAGTTGTTATAAATAAGCAATCCTATTCTCTGCCTAGCTACGTTCATCCCACGAATCCACTTAATCTAGTTTACCTTCTAAGGAATACAACCACAATTACCTTCTACTGTTCTTAATCTAGAATTGAAAGATTCATGAAATCACATCTAGATTACTTTTTTAGAAAATGGAGTCCTGTTTACCAAATCATCTAATGATTTACCCAACTATCTCGATTTGATTATTCTAGAAATCCAAAAGACATGAATTGAGTTCAGCTAGTCTAGGAATTCAGAGTACAGGAATTGAGTTCAACTATTCTATGAAATTCTACAACCATAAAAGCAAGGAACAAACTGCAAGGATTTATAGAAACACAATTAAAGGATCTAAGGATGAACAGAGTTGTTAAAGCTACCACACAGTTGCATAAGAAATAATTACCTACACAATCTACTGTCACACCATGCCAGTACAACTTTCCAAGAGATGCAATTAATAACACACTGTAAATCCACAATTGTTACAGCTTCCTATGAATAAATGAAATTAACATAACATCACACAACAAAATAATTAAAATTCCTAATTTAACTCAGCAATCCCTGTGGGAAGGTGGGCCCAGCCTTCACACAGAGATGTTGGATATAACGCATGTTAAAACCCTTAGATCTGAAGTAACTCCTTGTATCAAAAAGGCAGATCAATTACACAATCCTTAGTCACAACTAATACAATAAATTGGTTAAGGGTTCAACCCCTGGCTCAAAATAGTTCCCCGTATTTATACAATGTAAAACATAACATCCTATCCCTATTATTGGGCAGCCATGAAGATCTCTGATATTCAGGCACCCTAAATTACAACAATTGTTACAACTGTGGCAGGATGAAAGTAGGAAATATAGAGAAACTATTAATTGACCTAGAAATAATGATATCCTCAAATCACAGCTATACACGAGCAACAACGCACTATTGACCTCCAAATCTGTCGCATTCTGTTGCAGCTATCCTCGTACAACTTTGCCTGGAAGAATATACTGAGACCGCATTCTTTGGGCAATGGTAGGATGTATGGTGATCAGCTTGAGCGATGAATTTTCATCCTTTCCTTAGCATGTTCACCCCTCTATACCTGCAGTCTCTCAATCTAAAAATACCTTTATAAACGATAATATGTTAGCATATTTAAATATATAAAGCCTTAATTACCACAATCATAAGCATTAATAAAATAAGACAATAACCAACCATACCTTGGTGACTTGAGGAGTAGAGTGAGGGAAAAACATCTATTTAGCATGCTCAATGGGGTAGGATAAGGTAAAAAGAGGTGGATAAGGATGGTAAAAAAAGGGCCATTTCTGGGCCCAACAGTCCATAATTCAGTGAATAGGCAGTCACACATAGGAAATTTAAGTAATTTAATGAAAACAATTAATGTGTATACCTTTATGTCGAAGCAATATTCCATGCTGACGCAAGCCACTACCTTCCTTATTGTCTTACCAATAGGCATGATAATCAAGAATATGCCCTAAAATTATAGACTTCGCCTTCAAATAATTCCTTGCAATCACATTGGTAAGGAGTGATAAGAATATCACAACAATCCAACGTGTTAAATCTCCGTTCAAAGTGTCAATTCAAGACTTATATAGTAAATTTAATATAAGACTTACTTATAGTTGTCTCTTACTCTTTGCATATTGACATATTTTATATTTTATGGTTGTCTTTGTGCCTTGACCCAATTGATACAAAACTGAGCATATTTGAGAACACAACTTTAACTCAAGTTCTCATGGACGCTAAACATGATATTTTCATTTTGAAACCATTATCCTTAAAAGGAACTCAATAGATATGATTCATGATCTCTTTTTTTTATTCATTATTATGTGAATGGATATTGCAAGTAATAATGGGGTTCACAAGAGTGCAGAAACTAGTAAGGATGGACAAATCATACTGCCTCTACTCATTGAAGTACCTCAGATTCCTATAGAGGAATTGAAAGAAGCAATAGATAACTTTGGTCCAAAATCGTTGATTGGAGAGGGTTCCTATGGTCGGGTGTACTATTCGTTCTTAAGAATTGGTCATACTACAGCCATTAAGCAGCTTGACACAAGCAAGCAACTCGATTAAGAATTCCTTGCACATGTAAGACATTCTAATGTTAAACTAAAAGGATTTTATTTTAATCTCACCTATTTTGTTGTTTCTTTTAATTCTAATATGTCAACAAATGAATCTTAAGCCCAGATATCCACTTTTAATTTGTCACACAGATTTTGTAATATTATTTTAAATATTCTTGTAGGTGTCCATGATCTCAAGATTCAAACATGAAAATGTATTGGAACTTGTTGGATATCATGTTGAGGGCAGCATTCATGTGCTTGCATATGAGTTTGCAACAATGGGATCATTGCATGATATTCTTAATGGTATGTGGGAAAATGCCACATAGATTTGTGGTGATATTATTCTTTATTGCATGCATGAATTTTGTAGGGTCAATGGATAGTTTTTAATTTACAATTTGGCTCCATATTTTTTTTCATTACCCTAGCTGGAAATAATAATTATGCTATATGAAGAAATTGTGTTTAATGAAAGTCTAGTTTTTCAGTTATGTTCTGACATGTAATCAATGCAATCTGAGTAACCAAGTGCTCACAAGTTTGTCAATCATTTAAACTTTAAAAAGGTAGAGGTGTGATGACTCCAATGTCACTTACGTTGATATGTGAAAACTTGAAAAGTAATGGAAGAGTAGAAACATATTTTCATACTGGGTAGCTCACTTTAGATTGAGGTAAAAATATCAATATGAACTAAATATCTATTAGTTCTAACTTCTAGGCATTGAATTAAGGTTGGGATGGGGTACCGTTCTAGATGAGGATAATTTATGATCAAATCAGCAAGAATATTGATGCTTGATTTGTTCTAGATGTTCAGAATAAAAATGGTTTACTTGAATATTATCTAAGCCTTTTCAAGCTAACATTTCATGCTTCTGATTGAAATTTCAATATTAAATTCTTGGGCTAAAAATTGAAATTAAATCTACCTTCAATACATTCTTTCCTTGACAATAAATTCAATTCAATTATATTATGCATTTTGCTCGATCGAAATGTATTCTATACTAGTGACAGTGTACACAGATGGCTAGTCTTGGCCTTATTTGTGAGAAATATGATGATGAATGTGCATAGACTTGTTAGGATTTTGAAGGAAAGAAGTGGAACTACCTTGGTGTAAAAACCTATTCATGTTTATATTTACCCAAATAATCTTGTTATTTTCTTTCAACACATTCTGTGCAAAGCCTTTCTTATTTTAAAAATTACTTTTATTTTTCCATTTTACGGGGTGAGGGGTGGAGCTAGGCAAGGCTATTCATTTCTTATGTTCTCTTAGATGTAGAGTTGAAGTAACATAAATCAATGTGAGAAGGTTAGATATTAAAGCTTGTAGTTTTTTCTATTATGATTGATCTTCTTCTCATTGTACATGTTGGTAGGGCTTTATCCTCCAAAATGCTTATTAAGCAATGTATTACCATTTAAACTTCTCAAGACGATCCCGCAAAGAGAAAATTTGAAAATGAAATGGGTGAGTGGAATAACTCTACATGGATATTAATTACGTAGTCCCTTTGCTATACATTTCCTTGAATTTGTCAAATTCTGATCGTGCAACAACACCGTTGCAAAGAAGATGGATGGAAGGCAGCTGCGTATTCTTGTTGGTCTCTTCATTTCATGAATATTCTGCAAAGATTACTGTAAGTACTCAATTGTTCTATCTTTTGTGGAACATTAATCAGCAATATAGTATTTTGTGCTTTTATTAGTATATCTAGAAATTTTTTAAAAACACCAGTTTTACAAGGCAATGGGAATAATCTTGGAATGACTGGAAACCGTCTGATATGCATTAAGGTATCTAATATTTGCATCCATGCATATAAAAGGTGAATTATCAGTACTATTTTTAGTTAGAATAATATGTAGAACATGTAACTTTTCCAAGATTCCACTAGGGTTGTGCTATTTTAGGCCAAGCTTAAGGAATATGAGGGTTGCTTGGCTGTGCATAAAAGTTGTGGTAAAGGTTACCGAGATCATGCATACTAGGAATATGCAGATGTATAAAACTTCTTATTTGTGCTAGGAGTTGTGACTCAGAATTTGTGAACTTTTCTGATTTAACAAGTCCAAATGTGGCAATTTGAAAATAACTAGTCTGGAGAGTAAAGACATCAACATAATTCCTTTTGCCATTTTCATTGATCAGACATATATAATGTAATGTGTCTATGATGCAGATAATGATAGGGTTGTAGCAAAGAGTAATATTGAAAGTACTTCAGCTTCATCCCTATTGGATTCTATTTACTGAACACTTCGAAGTGGGCGACCAATAAATCGTTTGAGTAGATGGGTTGATGATAGTCATAAACTTAGAGGAATGAGTGGCACTACAATAGAATTAGGAATCAAGGATAATTTTGTTTCTCAGTTATAGAGGACTCAACCAGTTGATGACACTCAATCATATTAGGCCTAGGATACCACCAGATCATAGGAAAAAGGTGATGTTACTGCCTCACAAGCTGCAGATGTTGGTACTGTAATGATAGAAACTTTACAATCATAGGAAAATGATATACAAAGAACCAAGGAACATAATAAATCCCATGTTGAAGATAATACAAGCTATCAAGGCTTTGTCAACCATTAGTACTCAAAGTTGTGTATTGACCCTTTTTACCATTATAGAGGACTCTGTAATTTAGGTTCCCAAATTATTAAAGGGTTCTAGGTCAATGGAAGAGTGCCTTCCTTACAATCAAAAGGTTGGTGGTTCGATTCCTCCATGCCCTGATGATATTATAATATCGGTTAAATACTAAAAATGACTAAATTAGTGACCAAAACATGAGAGACATGAAACTAGGCATTAAAAATGATGCAACACATGGCACTAATGATGAACCAAACATGGCGTTGATATGGTAGCAAAATAAGACGTTACTTTGGATGCAAAATATGGCGCTACATAGGAAGAAAAATTTGGTGCAACAATAGAAGAAATATTTGGTGTCATTTTGGTAGCAAAACGCAATGCAAAAAAGGAAGCAAAAATTGGTGCAAATTTGGAAGAAACAATTGACGCATGTTTTGAAGTAAAACATGGTGCAAAATGGGATGTAAAGTGGAAGCAAAAATGGATGAAATATTGGATTCTAATTTGGATGCTAACATGGTGCTATTAAGGATGCAAATATGGCGCTAACGAGGGTGTCATTTAAGAAGCAAAAGCAGACACTCACTAGGAAGAAAAATGGGACGTTATTTAGGAAGCAAACCTCAACGTTGTTTAGGAAGCAAAGTTGGATGCTATTCTAGAATCAAATCTTGAAGTTGTTTAGGAAGCAAAGTTGGATGCTATTCTGGAGCAAAAAAAGAGACTCTATTTTGTACGTCATAAAGGATGCTATTTAGGAAGCAAAAAAAGACGTTTTTTGAGACGCTTTAAGATTTGTCCATGACACGTCCCATTTAGCATCTAGTTTGACCACTCAATGTAAAAAAAATGTACACTAAAAAGGGACTCTAAATGGGATGCTAATTCTAGGATTTGTTGTAGTGTTGATTCCCATTTTCATTATCGATGGGTGATCTCGCGTCTGTTAACGATATCCATCAATGACCGGTAATCAGATGATGGACTACTATGTTTGACCTCGACACCTCTATTCACATAGTAGGAAATGTTCTCATAGCGGTTTGTGTAGAATACTTTCCATATTGGTGGCATTCCACTTATGCTACCTCCTTGATCATGCCAATGTTTAGGAGATTTCAGCTCTCGTGACTTGATTCCAGTGTATGTCAAATATCTTCAGCCATTATGGAGATCTTGATGCATTATATATCTTCAACTTTCATGGAGATATTGATCCTTTGTATATCTTCATCATGGAGATTTTTATCTATTATATATTGTACATGGTCATGACCAAACATGTCACATTTTGTATATCATGCCTATTCATGTCAATTGTACTCTTATGTATCTGGGACTGCTATATGTATTTGCAATCATATGTAGAGATTGATTATTGTACTATACTGATCGATGACTAGTTCTTCCACCTAGTTCTTCATCTCTCCACTTCTGGGATGGATTTATAATGTATTTAAGACATCATGTTACACCTCTGAACTCACACATTAGGGGGCATCTGTTACAGTTGATTTTACCACACATGATCGATCACACTTTTATCACCTTCCCTGTCCTTCTGTGGACTCTTTGAACCCCATGGACAAATATTGTACCTTTGATGTTTCTAATATCATCCCTAAAAACACTTATTATTTGTTTTATGCGATTTTTAATCCCTTTCTCGCATATATACGCATATATTACCCTTAAACCTATGTACATCAGGATGTGTGCATAAGTCCAAATACCTTTGGAGTTTTCCTTGATGTGGATCCAAATCACTTGTCTCTTGGCCTTCCATATGCCTCTAGATCACTTTTATTTGACCTTCCATTACCCCGTTGAAGTACTATATAAGGAACCCCTTGGATACATTGAAGAGGAGTAATTGAAGAGAAAGAGAACTATAGTCCATTGTTGCCATAGCTTGCTTGTAATTGAGTCTGCATCCCTTTGTCCCTCGGAGCACTTTATGTTCTCCCCAAGATTTCTTTTCCTTATGAGCTTGCTATCGAGAGATGGAGGATTGAGGTGATGGAGGCCCAAGTGGAGGACTCAGTTTCTTCGGTTCGCAGACGTGCCGACAGAGGTTGTCACTTATGTAATCTCTGATTTTATCAATAGAAATATCTTTTCCTGTCTAATGATGTGCATTTAAATGAATATTGAATCCATGGATAGGTTTAATTTCTTATACATTATTGATTATATATGATATAGTAGGTCTAACACCATATTATATGGCATGCTTGTCTTATTTGTTGTTGTTGAGAAAAAATTGCTAACACAAGCAGGATTGGAAAAAGCTCAACAGGGATCTACTTCAACCGTCTAAAATAAGGTATGATTCGAGATCCTTTAGTGTTAGATGCTTTATTTGTCTTGCATATTGGGAAGGGATTGATTTCTGTAGTTTCTTTATCTGTTTTGGTACACCCCAATCCATAGGAATTTTCTCTCCATAACAAGTGATGAGAAACAGAGATGAGCAATAGTGATCATAAGAAGTGATGAGAAACATATATGAGCAACTATGATAAGCAATAGTATTGAGCAGTATTCATGAGTAGAGTTTGTTGTCTAGATAAGAGGTTGGTTGTGCAGCAAATCCATATGATTGCTTGGAATAAGAATCTTTCACTTGAGGATTGGACTCCTCAAACCCTTCTGAATTGGAGCTAAGAAAACCAGGTTGGGTCCTGTTATGAGAGTTGGTGATCTTTTCTTCAGTTGGTGCTGATTGTAATGGAGAAGATTGTTGTCTTCCATGTACAATAAATAATGATCAACATTCCATATATTCTTGTGTATCTTTTTATGTGATGTTGTGATTATGACTCATCATGGATTTGATTATGCAATTGATGACATAATGATTGATATGCTCTGATTGATTAAAATAAGGTAAAATTTTATAATTTCTCTCACATTGATTCACCCCCCTCTCAGTGTGGCCATTGTGTCCAACAATTGGTATCAGAGAAGGCCTTCATCACAACCCTATCAAACTTGAAGGATATCTGTGGAGACACAATGGAAGCAAAGGAAGTGTCATCAAACAATGATGTGCCTATACTTGATATGGCATATTATTTCAATTGGAGGAGATAAATGAGGCTTATCTAAAGAAGTTTGGAATTTGGGAGACTGTGACTAATCCACCTGCTCCATAAAATAATAAGGGTAAATAAACTGCACAAAAGGAAGTAAAGAAGGACAATACTACAACCTTGAAGTTCCTCATGGATGGACTTCCCAGTTCAGTGAAAGAAAGTGTATGGGAATACACTTCATCTAAAGACCTATGGTTCAAGTTGGAAAGTAAGTATCAGAAGGCAAGACCAGAACCTAAGAAGACTAACTAAGAATCGGAAGACAATCCCCCATAATAAGTCAATCAAGAAGAAGAAAATAAAGAAGATGACTCAAGTAAAGGAATGGACTCTTGTGATTATAATAATGACTTGTGCGATGAAATTTTAAAGGTTCTTGCAGATGATGTTGAAGGGCTATCAAAGGCTGCACATGAGATACATCTCACATTACTGAATATTGATCTCATAGCCATTTGGTTTCTTAACACAGTAAATTTAAACCATAGTGACTTCACGAAGTTCAAAAATAAAATCTTGGACTCCTTGAATGAATATCAACAAAAGACCATGACAATGAAAGTGTTGCCTGTGAATCTCAAAAACAAGGACAAAGAGTTCCAGGAAAAGGATGTTGAAATTTAACATCTAAAGAC
This sequence comes from Pseudotsuga menziesii, assembly GCA_001517045.1. NCBI lineage: Eukaryota > Viridiplantae > Streptophyta > Pinopsida > Pinales > Pinaceae > Pseudotsuga > Pseudotsuga menziesii. The sequence goes on from LPNX011049705.1 coordinate 14,024, forward strand.
TAAATTGATCATTCAAAAGGAAGAACCATAAGAGCCTACTGAATTTCTTGAAGAAACTAGAGAGGCCAATCATGATCTGAAGACTCAGCTGGAGGAAGCCAAGAGGATAGAATAAATTCTGAAGATTCAGTTGGAAGAAAAGGAGGAGACTTTCAAGAACTTGAAATTGGAGGTGGTTGGTCTCAAGAAGAAATCTAAGAAGAATGATGATTTTTTCAAGTTCAAGGACCATTTAGTTTTCCTAAATAAGATCTTAGATTGGAAAAGATCTCCATGTGAAAAAATTGGTCTTGTTTACAAGAAGGACAAAGAAAAATATGAAGATGGCACTTGGTCTCTGAAGACTCTAGAAGCAGGTCCATCAACATCCAAAGTTTCTCCCCATGCACCTGCACATGAAAACAAAGACCCTAATAATTCAAGGATACATCAAGAAGTGAGACCTATTCCTAAAGGAAAGTTCAGAAAATAAACAACTCCAAGACCCAGGTATGAAAGTGATTTCAATGGTTATTGTTATTTTTGTTCTAACTTTGATGATAAGTCTATGGATTGTAGATTCTATGAAAGAAGAAGGGATGGAAGCCCCAATGAATCAGTTATATGCTGGACATGTAATCAAGTCGTACATGTTGCTGCCACATGTCACACATTGAGATGTTACACCTTTAATGGGTTTCGCCAAAAATCCCAAGAATGTGCAAGTCAAAGAAGTCAACCAAGATGGAGTCCATCATATACATCAGCAAGAAGATTTGAAGATCAGAAGACAAATTCCTATAGTCAGGGACACTCTCAGGCATGGAGACATGAATATTGTTAAAAAAGTGTTGGAAGTTCCAACAACTCAGTGAGGTGTTGTACATGCAACAATGTTGGTCACATTGTTGCACATTGTCATACGATGAAGTGTTGTACTTGCAGTGAATTTGAGCACAAAGAAACAATCCTTGATAATATTCATATACAACTCATTAACGAAATCCAATATAGATGAAGGAACAAATCCTGAAAGAAAAGATACCAAAAAGAAAGTATGGATGAAGAATACCGAGTAGTTGCAGATAACAGAGGTTGATTAGAGTAGGGACGATGGCTTCCATGTGGAAAGCCAAGTGTAAGGTCTCTCAAATACCTTAGCATATCTTGAGTTCATGAGGCTGGAGATGAACGCAAAGGAGAAAGGATGACTACTCCAAGTATAACGATAGACCCTAGGATCATGCATATTGATAGGGGGAGCAATGATTTGTGATCAATGATTTCAGATACAGGTATGTGGAAACCATTTTCCATTGATGCCAAAGGGGGAGAGATGAAGACAAAGGGAGGGATGAAGACAAAAGGGGAGCATGCTCACAGGTGGAGCACGAGTTGTTTTCATCAATGACAAAGGGGGATATTTTTGATGAAATTGTCATTGATTCCAACATAGACTTCTAGTGGCCCTACATACTGTCATTGATTCCACCAAGTCCCACTTGTAGTTCCTTGGACCCCTTGAAATGTGGGTTTGAGCCTTGGATCCCTTATAGAGTGGGTTTGTGCCTTGAAGCACCTTGTACCTAGTTGACAAGTTCCATGTACCTATTAGAAGGGGGTTTTGGGATAAGGTAGTTGCACACCATCATGGATTCTGTGCAAGGTCAAACATATCGCACAAGATGGAAAATGGCGCACAAGTCAGAAATACAATATTTTATGTAATTTTGGTCATCTTTTGTAGTTTTGGACCGCATTTTGTGGATAATGGTGACTATTTTGTAGAATCTATTAATAATTAGTTAGGAAGTTAGTTAATTGGGTAGGGTAAAACCTGTCTGGGTTGGTGCTCAGGAAGATTGCGGTCGTTTGGGTGTTGACAGAGAGGGAACCCATGTTGACACGTTTTGTGTCAACAACACCCACAAGGCTAGATATTGAAGCCACCACCTTGTTGAATATGTTGAAGACCCTGGACATGGTGTTGAATCCCCTATGGATGATGGATAATACCTATATGGGTTGGATAAGCATTAATGACCCATTATGTGGTCATTCATGCTCCAATGGTGTCATGGTACCTCAGGAGAAGGCCTAGCAACCCCACTGATGATGTCATGATGAATGTTGACCCTTAGAAGTCTCCTAGTATGGTTGGGGTGGTTGAAGAATACCATGAATCCCCTTGGCTTGTTAAAGAATCCTGTTGCTTCATGAATAATACTTGAAGGATCCCTTGGACCCACACTTGATGCTGTAATGACCTTGCAACCCTTACTGTGGTCATGGAGCTCTTATATGATGATGATGACCTTGTATGGTCCCTAACATGATATGGAACCCCTAGTATGATGAAATAATCCCATGGAACCCCTCATGAAGACCCTGATAACCTTAAAAAGTTCATGGAACCCACTACTTTCGCTTGACATTGTTAGATTGAATGATGATGTGGTCTTTGGTGACTTAATGAAGTCATGGAACCTTGTGAAGAACTTAATTCCCATTACTTGCACTTGTTGTGGTTAAGTCACCCACACACATATTGGCTTGATTATGGTCCATTGAGTGACAAGCTTGAATCCCATTATGGCACTGTTGCAACTGCAACCTTTTCCCAATTTTTTTGAAAATTTTGGACCCTCCTTTTGGTTTTATCTAGCCTAGATTGTTCCTTTCTTTAAATCTGTCATTCCTCTGCTATAAATTATGATATTTTGAGGTTAGAAGTATGGTCAACTATTTTTCTTTTTGTTTCAGGAGTTGAATGATCTAGCACTATCGTTTGTCCAACTAATGAAAGGGAAAACTGTGATATATATTGTTTCATGTTTTATTTTTATTTTTAGCTTAACGTTTGATTTTTCAATGACTTTTTATCGCTGTCGCGATTCGATTGAAGAATGTACCAGAGGATTTGTCCTCTATGCCACCAATGTTTCAGAAGGAAGATGGTGAATGTCCCGATGGATAGTTTTGTTTCTCGTCGATCCATGCTTTATCTCCTTTTTGTTTTATTTCTCAAACTGATTGTTTTGACTGCCAACAACCTTGTTTTTATCACAATCGAAATGATTTTTGATATTGGATCGAAGGACTTGTCCTCTATGTCGTTGATGGTTCAGAAGGAAGTTGATAAGTGACCCGAAGATAGTCTTTTCTCTCATCGATACCGAAGGTTTTAAGTAACCCAGGTTCCGATACTTTGTAAAAGAGTAAGTCGCAATGATACCTTTTATTTCACCGACACTGCGAAGAGTGTTGTGGTTTGAAGTTTCGATGCGTTAAAGGTTTTTGGATCCAATCGCTGATACACAATCATCATGATGGTAGTGCTTGGCCTCACCGACACTATGGAAATGTTAAGGTTTGGAGTCTCGATGTTTAGCCTTTAGAGCTTCTGATCGCAAACGTGTTTTATGTTGTCGCAGATCCGTAGTACTTTGTAAGTCCAACTTTATGGCTCTCAATCAAACTATCCTCTTGACATTTAGTGTTTTCAAATGCCGATAGGGTTTTCCCACCGACTCTTTTCACGGAAGGTTTATATATAGAGGTGGAGCACTATTTTATTCGTATTCTAACTCGAAGATTGCTCCAGTCCTTGTCGATTGAACTTTTCATGTGCCTAGCTGTCCGAATCCGAATCGTTAGCGTGCTGCCATGGAGGTTTTGGTTAATCCCGTCGACTACATTGCATTTTTCCAGGTAGGCAATGCACGACCTTGTTGTTTTATTTTTATTGTTTGATTGAAACTGTGGTTTTCCCTGGTTAGGTTTTTCCATGGGATGGGTTGTTCGTATAAATAATGTTTATCTCCGTTGCATACGTGCATAGAGTTTAGCGTAATAGTGAGTTGTGACAGTTTTGGGCATAGGGGGGGGGGGGGGTTTGAGCCCGCCTGACTGTTTGAGTCGTTATGTATCCTTTACTCTTGTCTAAAATATTATGGGGTCGGTGCAGACAAGCGTTACGCTATTTGCACCACCCAGTCTTTGGTTGTTCACGGCCGTCCGAGGGGGGGGTTTAAATTTTGGTATGCGTTTACCCTATTTTCATGGGACGGTGGAAGTTTTTCATGTTTTGGTCGAATTAGGGTTTTTCACGATGAATAGCACAGTATAGGGTCTAGCGTCTTGAGGATTAGCAGTAGTGAAAATGTGGTTCATGCTTTTATGGGAGGACTTAGATTAGTTCGAATGCACCCCGGATTAAATTGAGGAGTCTATTCTATCAAGGTTGTGTTTTTGTTACCAACAGTGGACTTAGAAGATTTTAATACAAAACTGTAGGATTTTCTTTTTTCCTTGTCATGTTTCTTTTCATGCATTAATACTATGTATATTTCATTTTCAGAATGAATATGGAAGAGGTAAATAGATTGATACAGTTTTTATTATTATTATGGTTTCACTTGGTAATAGCTAAATGGTATAAGAACATGCTATGTTTATGACAGGGTGATTGTTGCAAAGAAGATATGTCTAAAAGAAAAAAAGAAGAAGGATCTAGTTGTTGAAGGAGAATGAGACGTTCAGATCATCACTAGGGTTGAATACATATATGAAGATATTAAATCTACCAATGAGGTTGAACCAGATTATAAATGGGGAGAGATATACAGGATGATTTCAAATCAAAATGTACCTGATGCAGGATTCGAAGAGCTAACCATTTATGCAAACATCGACTCTTATGAAAGTAGCCACAAGACCTGAGTTGTTCCTGTGCTCAGAGGTGATCGGTTGGATTATTTCTAGGGTATATGTCACTAGAATGATCCTTGAAAATACTACTAAGCAGGGCTACACTGCATATAGCCATGCATATGTCTCTATGGCATATCATCTGCCTCCTACTCAGATTTACTTGACAAAACGTTGTTTGAAAGAGACAGCTATGGATGTGGTAGAAACAGTTAAAAGAATGATGATACCACGGAAGAACTTTCGAACTAGGCCTTCAGGAGAATATGATACATCTACTCTCCAAAATCCCTATAGATTTATTGTATTAATGCTGAATAGGATTTTTGGTAGAGCTCACGAGAAAAGATTCAAAATTGGTTGGATACCAATTATTTTTTATGTGGCTACTCAGGGAACTATATTTAATTGGGCAAACATAGTGTCTAATAGCCTCTCAGCATGCATATCCTCGGCCTTGGGAGGGGTGTCACAGAAGAAATCAGAGTTCTACATGAGCTCTATCCTAGTTGACAGTATACTTTGTACCCAGTCTTTTCCAGCCTTGAGGTGTAATTGGGATAGGGACAGGACCCCGGTATACAAAACATATAGATTGTTTTGGGCATAGAAATACTATAGCTACTACAGAAAAATATGTGAACATTTTATCATGCCTTTGTACACTCTAATTTTTTTGACTGAATGCAATTGTATGTTCGAAGAAGCATTCAAGGTCATCAAGGAATATGGATACTATTATTTGACTGAGGAAGGATTGTACATAAGAATGTATGGGGGTTCCAGAGCACCTTCTCTACTCCCTAAGTATGCCACTGACTATGTGCTACACAAAGAGGTAGCTACGCAAGTATATATCGATGGTGTGGGAAATTTCTTGTTTGAGCATAAGAAGGCAGCCTATCCTGCAATACCTTTCTGTCTTGGAAGTTATAAGTTTTCAAAGGTAAAACAGACTGCAGATTTTGTTCAAGAGCCAAGATTGATAGCAAGAGATGGGGTGGCATTAACCCAAGCTACTGAAGATAATGTAGACATGATGATGAGAGATATTGAGCAGTCAAGAAAGAAAGCAACACATTTAAAATAAACATTGAAGAAGTAGAGGGATGAAGGTTATAAACTGAAAAGGAAATATGAGGACATGATGAATGAAGTGAGGACCTCAAAGACAGAACTCTGGACTCTACAGGAAAATAAGGTGGCTTTAGAAGTCTCTGTAGAGAAAATGGAAAAGGATGCTTAGAACAAATTAGCAAAATTACAAAGGCTACATCTAGAGCATCAAGTATTGAAAACTAAGAAAGATGACATTCAGGTGTCCTATGAAACTCTGAGGGTAGATAAGAACCAGTTACAAAGAAGAATTGCTGAGTTGGAAACAGAGAAGGCGACCACAGAAGAAAGAGAAAAGAAATATCAAATACAGGTGGAAGCCTTGGAAGATCAGAATAATTCATTGACAGCATCACTAAAAGATGCTATAGAATAGAAGACAGACTTCTAGCCTTTAAAAGAACATGTTCTAACTCAGAGAAGGAAGATCCACCATTTGCAAATGTGCATTAGGGAAGAAAGATGTAATATTTTACAAATAGATAGCAAACTAGAAGAAATTTTGGATACTACGTCCTATTTTTTGGATTGATCTCAAGAGATTCTGGAGATTCTAATGGGAAGAATAGTGTGGATAGAAACAAATGATGAATCTCTTGCGGAGCTACCAGTTAAAGACCAGTAGAGTTTAAAGAAGGATTATGATTTATTGGAGTTTGCAATCAATGTTGTGGAAGAATTCAAGAAAACTATAAAGAAAACGAGGGGAGCATGTGTCGAATACTACAGGAGGGTGATTTCTACAAACGATAGATGCCATATTTCAGTAGAGAGGAGATTGGATGCAATACCAGTGCATAAATTGTTTATAGAGCATCTACAGAATAGATACAAAGAAGATGAGCAAGAGATCCAACAAGTAAAGGATCTAGATGAACAAATTTTAAAGAATGCAGTGGCACATGCAACTGTAAGTATTCACCTCATGAAGGATCAGTTGTGCCTCAGTCCTGCAAGAATAGAAGGAGTAAGGAACCAGATAGCCAAATATGAGATAAATATCCATTTTCTTGAACCCTCCGGATTTGAAGGTATAGCAGCGAAGGCCCGGGCGTGGAAAAAGTTCATCAATGACCAAGTGGGCCCCTATTCATAAATTATTTTAAAATATTTTGTTTTAAAATGTAATATATTGTATAACTTATGAGCACATACTACAAGAAAAAATTTTGGAACTGAAAGGTTGGGGAAGCCCAAAATCCATTGAGGGGCATCCCAAAGGTTTTGCTTTTTTGTATAAATATAGGAGAGTTTAGAGGTAGAGGGAACTCTTTCCTAGGCCATTTTTTAGAGTATATTGTAAGAATAACTACTTCCTTTTACAATAAATAATTACAAGTTTTTGCTGGAGAAAGTTTGGTGAAAATTTTCAAATGCTTTGCTATGGATTAGTTGAATGTGAACTATTTCATTTTCAGCTTATGTCCACTAACTGTGAGATCATTCTAACTCGTTGAATTTCTGTTCATGTTATGAATGTACTCCAGTTTATTCTGTGAAATTTCCACAATGAGTAATGAAGGTTGTAATTAACAATTAGCTATCTTGTTGTTCATATTTCTATTAATGTTCATGTGTTCTGAAATAAATAAGGGCTATCTATAATTTTTCCTAATACATGCACAGAAATACATTACTCATTGTTAACTAATAATTCTGCTCCCTAGGGATAGTTTAGTTACTTATAGTTAGTTTCTCTTGTTTGTGATTTAGATGCGAGAGAGTTAAGACGAGAGGCAAGAACCTGCACATCACATTGTGACCCTCCTCGTTATCTCTATCTTGCATTTTTAAAAAGGCACTTGCACATAATACCGTAAACACTAAAAACTAAAAATATACACGGTGGACCGGGCCATAACCGGTAAAACATTTTAATTTGTTACTTGACCTACAGTAGCCGGACCGTAAACTAGACGGATTCCCCATACCAAATAGTAGTGGGCTAATTGGGAACGTTTATTGGGGAGAATCCCTAACTGTCGTCACCTATGATTTTCAGGCCTCAATAGGCACCTTGCAAATGGCATGCTATTAAAATTCCTAGTGGCTTGATACAACCCTATGAAGATGTGGAGGACACACTCCCATGAATTTTAAATGATTTGGTTGACTTTGAAGGATGTTAAAAGAAAAATAATAAAAATACATAAGGTTGACCATTGAGGTGGTAAGAAAAATAATAAAAATGCATAAGGTTGACTATTGAGGTGGTAACAAAATAATAAAAATACATAAGTTTGACCATTGAGGTGGTAGGAAAAATAATAAAAATACATAAGGTTGACCATTGAGGTGGTAAGAAGTTTAAAGTAAAAAATAAAATTCAAATTAATAAAAATTCTTACCTTTGAAGACAAGTTGACCAAGTTGAAACATGACCAATTTAATGTGTATATAAACACATCAAAAACAATCAATGATGGATGTGGAGAAGTGAATTCGTGGAGATTGATCTGAGTTTTTTACACAGTAGCAGAGGAGGAGTTTGCTTTTACAGAGAAATGTTTGGGCATCTTCACTAAAATTGGCATAACTTTATCACATGGAATCAAAATTACAAAATTCTTAGCTCCTTGGAAATATTGTTATGAGTGCTATGTGATGAAATGATCTAGAGTTTCTTTTGGTTTGTATACTATGTCTTCATTTTGTGATATTCGGAAAGGTATGGTTCAATCTTCTTGGTTTCTCTTGTGATGGCACATGTCCCTCATGGATAGAGTTTATCTTTAATCCTAGTATGTGATCCTCTATATTGCTATGTATATTTTAAATCATTATGGAGGCTATGATGATGATATTGCAGAAATTTTTAATATGATATGATACAATTTATGATGATAATGATGTACACTCTATGATGTTTACGCACTTCTATACAATATGTTGTACATGCATACCATAGTGTGATGATTCTCTAGTATGCACTATGATGTATACTTCATGTTGATGATGCATACACGGTGCACACTAAGATGATGATGATGCATATTTGATGATGAAGATGCATATTTGATGATGAGGATGCATACCCTATGATGATGATCCATACCTATGATGATGTTGCATGATGATGCATCCTTATGTTCATTGAAAGAAGAGTCGAATTACTTGTTAAGTAATTGTGTATGATGTGGTGTACAATGATGTACATGAGTAGTGTATGGCAGTGAAATGACTTATCAGTATATAGTGATGAATCAGTGGATGACCAGCAATAATGATGAGCAGCACTGATGAGGAGTAGTGATGAGCAACAGTGATGAGAAACATAGATGAAAAGTAGTGATGAGAATCAATGATGAGAAATAGAGATGAGCAGTAATGATCAGAATTAGTGATGAGAAGCATAGATGAGTAGTTGTGATGAGAAGTACTATTGAACAACAATGATGAGTAGAGTTTGATGTAAAAAGTAGAGGTTGGTTGTGCAGCAAAGCCATATGATTTCTTGGAAGAAGAATCTTGCACTTGAGGTTTGGACTCCTCAAACCCATCTTAGTTGGAGCTAAGAAAACCAGGATGGGTCCTGCTATGGGAGTTGGTTCTCTTTTCAACAGTTGGTGCTGATTGTAATCGAGAAGATTGTTGTCTTCCATGTACAATAAATATTGATCAAAATTCCATATATTCTTGTGTCTCTTTTGATGTGATGTTTTTCTTATGACTCATGATTGATTTTCTTATGCAAATGATGACATAATGATTGATATGCTATAATTAATTACAAGAAAGTAAAAGTTTATAATTTCTCTCAGATTGATTCACCCCCCTCTCACTATGGTCATTTCGTCCAACAATTGGTATCAAGGCAGGCCTTATTCACAAGCTTAGCAAGCTTGAAGGAGATCTATGGAGACAAAATGGAAACAAAGGAGATCTTGATCTGACAGTTTCTTTGATTTGGAGGAGAAAAATTAAGCTATCTGAAGAAGTTTGGAATTTTGGAGATTGCAATTAACCCACCTGCTCCATTAAACAAGAAGCGTAAATCAGCTGCATAAAAGGAAGAAAAGAAAGAAAATACTACATCCTTGAAGTTACTCATGGATGGACTTTCCAATTCAATGAAATAAATTGTAGGGGAATACACTTTAGCTAAAGACCTATGGTTCAAGTTGGAAAGTGAGTATCAGAAGGAAAGACCAAAACCTGAAAAGACTAACCAGGAATCAGATGACAAGCCACAGGAAGAAGTCAATCAAGAAGACGAAAAGAAAGAATAGGACTCTAGTAAAGGTATGAAATCTTGTGATTGTAATGATGTCTTGTGTGATGTGCAGAAAAAAGGTTAGCTATGGAGCAGAGCCATATGATTTATTACAAGAATAATATTGCACTTGAGGATTGGACTCCTCAAGCCCTTCTTAGTTGGTGCTAATAAAACCAGCCTGGGTCCTATTATGAGAGTTGGTGCTCTTTTCACTAGTTGGTGTTGATTGTAATCAAGAAGATTGTTGTCTTCCATGTACAATAAATAAAGATAAAAATTCCATATATTCTTGTGTGTATTTTGATGTGATGTTGTACTTATGGATCATGATGGATTTGATTATGCATTTGATGAACTAATGATTGATTAAAACAAGGTAAAACTTTATAATTTCTCTCACACTGATTCACCCCCCTCTCAGTGTGGCCATTGTGTCCAACATAAGTGGTGATGGTGGGAGTCAAAACTTGTCAGTCCCAAAAGGTCATCATGGATGTATCAATATGATTTCAATTGTACATGTTGTGACCCGTTCGCGTGATTATGGTCCATCACAACTGGCCATGGGTAAAGGGCTTCCACCTTTAGAGATCTATTTTCATATTGCAAGACTAAAAATATACCACGCATACCGAAATGATTCCTTTAGCACTCGACACACAATCCTAATGCCCGAGCCACCCTATACTATTCTATTATTGAGAATTTGGGCCAGAATCCCTATGCGATGTCTTCCTTAGAAGCGCTTCACACATGTCCTACAAAGAGGAATTCCTTGTTAGATGATTTGGGAGATCATGATTAAGTAGTTTGAGTACAATCAAGTTTGAGATGGTTGATTCCCATCCCCACTTTCCTTACCATGTGGCTTTTCAAGTCCATGTGGAGTGTCTAAATAAAACCATAAAATGCATGGTTATTGATGAAAGAGATTTGATATCTATCATGTGTTTGTCTTGTTGCAAGGGTCTTTGTTCTCCACGGTTGTCTCAATCTAGAACTATGTTAATAGAATTCAATGGTCACTGATTTAGACCGCATGAAATTATTCCTTCTCTTCAAGTCTAGTTTGGAGGGAGAATATTCCAAATGAGGTCGAGGTGGTTGATGCACCCCTTGAATACAATATTTTACTGGGTCAAAAGTATATTTATGCCATGAAGGAGATCGTATCGTATGTGTTTTTTGTTGTATCCTTCCCCCACAAAGGTAGAATCACGACGAATGATCAATTATCATTCATTAATTCTAGTTCCTCTACATCGCCGGGACCTATGGTCCTGATTATTGAGAACTCTCAACTGAAAAGTGAGAATGTTGGTGTTGGGATGCATCCATTGCTTATGGTAACCTTTAAGTTTTCAGTTCCAATTTTGTCAATTTATTCCACCCTCGGAGTTGTTTTACCATCATTGAGTGTGATCTCATTTTATACTTCATATATGCGTGACCCTTGGACTCTTCCTTCTCTTGTTAGTTTGGGTGAAGGAAGTTCAGCCATTGAAATGGATATTTTATTGCCTACAGAAAAGGTCATTTATCAATATTCATATGAAACTATTGTAGAACTAATCTTTCCACTTCAAGGAAACAAGAGGGAGATCCCACACTCCCGTCCACTTTGGCGATCCACTCAACTTGATCACATGATTTTCTCGACGACACTTATCCCCCAAAATGAAGTGATTGTAGATACCATGAGTTGTCCTCAAAGGCCTTGGGAAGATGTATGCTATAGGCCATCTTCCCTATCATATCTTGAAAATCACAAGCATCATGAGTCTTGGTCGACCTTAGGAGAGAAATTTGATCACCCTATGCTTCATCTAGATGAGTATGGTGTATATGTTGAAGGGAACATGGAATATATTTTTCCTACCATCCCAATGAATACATGAGAGCCTCCTTTCGTTGAAGTTGGGACTTATCTAGATAGCCCCGTTGTGTACTCTCATATGAGAATAGATTATCCATCTGACTTTCGACTTATTTTTGAAGAGGTGAGCACCTATTGAGATTTATCATTTCAATGGTAGAAATATTGGTTGATCATTTAAAGGTTGAGGTAATACTTTAGTTTCCTCCCTCACATTGAATGATCTATGTTTGAGCTTCCAACCTCGACTGAAACTTTGTAGATTAGTGTATATATTTTTGTTTTACCTACCAAAAGTTCATAGATTAAATCTAGTCATTTATCCATCTCTATATATTTTTTTGAGTTTTATGGACTAATGTTAAAATGTGAGGATTTTTTGTGGAAAAATTTCTTTAGCTGGTGAGGGATTGTTCCTAGTATGTTCGTGTCTCTCGCAGATATATCTCGTAACTGGCATATAGGATAGGATTTCACTCTGCTTGCATTATTTCATTATCACGTGACTATGTCACATTAACCATAGGTAAGTACCTGCTTCTTAATGACACGAAACCTTCCTAATTCTTCTACTAGTGTCATTATGTAAGAAGTAGAGATTTCCTAATCATGGGTACCCTAGTTAGATCTCATTTTTCCATTTGGTTCCAATGTTGAGCTCCCTCCTTAGGTATGAGAGTCCCTTGTAGTCCCTCATTGAATTTGAATAGAAAATTCATGTTATTTATTATCTTTTATGATCACCATATCCCTTGGGGACTCTCATTTTATATCAAGTTGTAAATGCATTGCATGTGTCCACTGCTATATTGATGGTAATGTCACCTCTCCGCTTCAATATTATAAGCCAAATTACACGATATTTTATGAACTCTACCAAAGAAGACCCCATTATATATCCTTTTTAGCTTGATCACTCCTTTCCCAAGAGGAAACATTCCCCAAGTGCCCTTATCATGAGTGCATTTCTTTTCATTGAGCATAAGTATGTTACACTGCTTGGAACTAGTTTTCTTGACCGCAACACTCGTTTACTCTTTTTTGACCTATAAGCACATTTTATTCCATTTCAATCTTTATAATATGAAAAATACCAAAAAAAAATTAAAAACGTAAAAAGTCGAATGAGAAATGATATTGTCTTAGATAGGAAGGTATTGTGTCTCCTTCAAATAGAGCACACTTTATGAGTCCATTCATTATGGGTTGGGTTTTTAGTATGTCCTTAGGAATTGTACTTGTTATTTAGAGATTTATTCACTGACTGGTTAGGCTTCCAATCCCTATGGATCCTCTATTGATACCTCTTATGTCACAAAGTTGTCCCAGTTTAAACATTTAAATCTATGTTTCCTAAGTCTCTCCATCTACCTCATCCTCTTGTTCGAAGGAAGTCTAGCCCAAGTCGTCCATTCCTCAGTTATCTTAACTCTGCATGTTAGCCATTCCTGATACATTATAGAGATGTGGTCCTACCTAGATCCTTGAGTGTACCTTCATCATTGGTAGGTGACCTTGAACTCAACAGATTCCATCTCATCATTGGTCGCTAACTGAGTAGTGTCATGCTCTGATGGTGTCATGGTACCTCAAGAGAATGCCTAGAAACCCCAATGATGATGTCATGATGAATGTTGACCCTTAGAAGTCTCCTGGTATGGTTGGGGTGGTTGAAGAATCCCATGAATCCCCTTGGCTTATCAAAGAATCCTCTTTCTTCATGAATAATACTTGAAGGATCCCTTGGACCCACACTTGATGTTGTAATGACCTTGCAACCCTTATTGTGGTCATGGAGCTCTTATATGATGATGATGACCTTGTATGGTCCCTAACATGATATGGAACCCTTGGTATGATGAAAGAATCCCATGGAACCTCTCATGAAGACCTTGATAACCTTAAAAAGTTCATGGATCCCACTACTTTCACTTGACATTGTTAGATTGAATGATGATGTGGTCTTTGGTGACTTAATGAAGTCATGGAACCTTGTGAAGACCTTAATTCCCATTACTTGCACTTGTTGTGGTTAAGTCACCACACACATATTGGCTTGATGATGGTCCATTGACTGACAAGCTTGAATCCCATTATGGAACTGTTGCAGCTGCAACCTTTCCCCAAACTTTTTGAAAATTTTGGACCCTCCTTTTGGTTTTATCTAGCCTAGGATTGTTCGTTTCTTTAAATATGTCATTCCTCTGCTATAAATTATGATCTTTTGAGGTCAGAAGTATGGTCAACTATTTTTCTTTTTGTTTCAGGAGTTGAATGATCTAGCACTGCTATTTGTCCAGCTGATGAAAGGGAAAACTGTGATATATATTGTTTCATTTTTTTACTTTTTTTTGAGCTTAACGTTTGATTTTTCGATGAATTTTATCGCTATTGGAAGTCAATTGAAGAATGTAATGGAGGATTTGTCCTCTATGCTGCCAACATTTCGGAAGGCAGATGGTGAACGTCCCGTTGGATAGTTCTATTTCTCATCGATCCGTGCTTTTATCTCCTTTTTGTTTTATTTCTCAAACTGATTGATTTGACTGTCGGCAACCTTGTTTCTATCACAATTGAAACGCTTTTCGATATTGGATCGAAGGACTTGTCCTCTACGTCATCGACGGTTCAAAAGGAAGTTGATAAGTGACCCAAAGATAGTCTTTCCACTCGCCGATAAAGAAGGTTTTAAGTAACCCAGGTTCCGATACTTTGTAAAAGAGTAAGTCGCAATAATACCTTTTATTTCACTGACACTATGAAGAGTGTTGTGGTTTGAAGTTTCGATGCGTTAAAGGTTTTCGGTTTCGATTGCCAATACAAAATCATCGTAATGATAGTGCTTGGCATTGTCGACACTATGGAAATGTTAAGGTTTGGAGTCTCGACCTTTAGCCTTTAAAGCTTCCAATCACCGACAGGTTTTATGTTGTCACAGATCCATAGTACTTTATAAGTTAGCCGTTACGGTTGTCAATCAAACTATCCTCAAGACATTTAGTGTTTTCAACTTCCGATAGGGTTTTCCCACCGACTCTTTTCACCGAAGGTTTATATATAGAGGTGGAGCATTATTTTATTCGTATTCGAACTCAAAGATTGCTCCAGTCCTTGTCGATTGAACTTTTCACGTGCCCAGCTGTCCGAATCTGAATCATTAGCGTGTTGCCAAAGAGGTTTTGGTTCATCCCATCGACTGCACTGAGTTTTTCCATGTAGGAAATACACGACCTTGTTGTTTGATTTTTATTGGTTGATTGAAACCGTGGTTTTCCTTGCTTAGTTTTTCCCTGGTTAGGTTTTTCCGTGAGATGGGTTGTTCATATAAAGAATGTTTATCTCCGCTGTATACGTGCATAGAGTTTAGGGTAATAGCAATTTGTGACATTTTTGGGCACACGGGGGGGGGTTCTTTGGTTGTTCATGGCCGTCCAAGGGGGGGTTTTAAATTTTTCTATGCGCTTACCCTATTTTCATGGGACGGTGGAGGTTTTTCATGTTTTGGTCAAATTAGGGTTTTTCATGATGAAGATGTTGAAATATTGTAACTTCGAAGAATATTCTTTATGTATCTTTTGTGGTCCCCGATGGTCCAACCGGGAGAACCACTTGTATTACATTGTACCCC
>LPNX011049705.1:36184-61955 GCA_001517045.1 Pseudotsuga menziesii
TCCTAGGATAAATCCGTGTTGTTCTTGTGATACTGTTTCTTTCAGTGATACTGTTTTATATGCTTTTATTATGAAAAATGAAATGATATGCTGATGTCTTAGCTAAGCATATGAAAATTTAACAAAAGAGCATAGCATAGGGTCTAGCGTTTTGAGGATTAGCAGTAGCGACAATGTGGTTCATGCTTTTATCGGAGGACTTAGATTAGTTCGAATGTGCCCTGGACTAAAATGAGGAGTCTGTTCTATCAGGGCTGTGTTTTTGTTATAGACAGTGGACTTAGAGGATTTTAAGACACAATCGTAGGATTTTCTTTTTTCCTTGTCATGTTTCTTTTCATGCATTAATACTGTGTATATTTCATTCTCAAAATGAATATGGAAGAGGTAAATAGATTGTACATTTTTTTGTTATTATGGTTTCACTTGGTAATAGCTAAATGGTATGAGAACATGCTATGTTTATGACAGGGTGATTGTTGCAAAGAAGATATGTCTAAAAGAAAAAAACAAGAAGGCTCCAGTTGTTGAAGGAGAACGAGAGGTTGAGATCATCACAAGGGTTGAATACATATATGAAGATATTAAATCTACCGTCAGGGTTGAACTAGATTATAAATGGGGGGAGATATACAGGATGATTGAAAATAAAAACATACCTGATGCAGGATTCGAAGAGCTAACCATTTATGCAAACATCGAAAAATCGACTCTTATGAAGGTAGCCACAAGACCTGAGTTGTTCCCATGCTCAGAGGTGATCGGTTGGATTCTTCCTAGAGTAGATGTAACTACAATGATCCTTGAAAATACTACTAAGCAGGGCTATGCTGCATATAACCCTGCATATGTCTCTATGGCATATCATCTGCCTCCTGCTCAGATTTACTTGAAAAAAAGTTGTTTGAAAGAGACAGCTATGGACCTGGTAGAAACAGTTAAAAGAATGATGATACCAGGGAAGAAATTTTGAACCAAGCCTTCAGGAGAATATGATACATCTACTCTCCGGAATTCCTATATATTTATTGTACTAATGCTGAATAGGATTTTTGGTAGAGATCACAGGAAAAGCTTCAAAATTGGATGGATACTAATTATTTTTTATGTGGCTACTCAGGGAACTATATTTAATTGGGAAAACATAGTGTCTAATAGCCTCTCAGCATGCATATCCTCATCCTTGGGAGGGGTCTCATAGAATAAATCATAGTTCTACATGAGCTCTATCCTAGTTGACTATATACTTTGTACCCAGTGTTTTCCAGCCTTGAGGTGTAATTGGGATAGGGACAAGACCCCAGTATACAAAACATATAGATTGTTTTGGGCACAGAAATACTATAGCTACTACAGATAAATATGTGAGCATTTTATCATGCGTTTGTACACTCTAATTTTCCTAACTGAATGCAATTGTATGTCCGAAGAAGCATTCAAGGTCATCGAGGAATATGGATACTATTATTTGACTGAGGAAGGATTGTACATAAGAATGTATGGAGATTTCAAAGCACCTTCTCTACTCCCTAAGTATGCCACTAACTATGTGCTACACAAAGAGGTAGCTAGGCAGGTATACATCGATGGTGTGGGAAGTTTCTTGTTCGAACATAAGAAGGTAGCCTATCCTGCAATACCTTTCTGTCTTGGAAGTTATAAGTTTTCAAAGGTAAAACAGACTGGAGAGTTTGTTCAGGAGCTACAGCATTTCCATTTTGGTGAAATGAACTTTCACAGGAATGACTCCCGAAATAAGGTGGCAGATCACTGCAAGGAGGAAATCATTCATTTTGAATATACCAAATTTTGGTACAAGGATGAGGAAACATTCAGTAGTGCAAAGAACATGACTGCCTTAAAAAAGAGATTTAAATAGAAAATAGTCACTGTGGGAGGAAAGGGAAAAACTGCACAGAAGACTAAGAGAGCGGAAGAAGAAGAGATAAAAAAGAGGGAAGAATATGCTAGAAGGCTAGCACAGGATGCAGGGAGTTGGCTGAAGAATGAAGAAGAAGAAATAAAGAGAGCTGTAAAGGAAGAAACAAGGAAGGAAGAGGAGGAGAGAAAGAGAAATGAAGAAGCATAGATAAAGAAAAGACAAGAAGAAAGTGAAGGTCTGAGATTAACAGGATCTCAAAAAGACCAACAGACTACTGAGCAGATAGATACATAGGGGGGACAGGATCACATAGATCAAGGACACAAACATTCTAATCCTAATCCCTAGGAGCCTACTACATCTTTTGGCAGTACACCGGGGAAAGCTTCATTTTTTGGAATGAATTTGATCCCTTCCATCCCTAAATAAGGGGAGGAAGTACCTGACTTTAATACTATTTTCTATGACAACGAGAAGAAAAGGATTGTAAAAATAACCGAGAAAAAGATTGAAACAAAAGGACAATTGAGAAAGATGATAACTGATAAAACCATGGTACATGGAATAGATGTAGACCCAAGATTGACAGCAAGAGCTAGGGTGGCATTAACCCAAGCTATTGAAGATAATGTAGACAGGCTGATGAGAGATCTTGAGCAGTCAAGAAAAAACACAGCACAATTAAAAGAAACATTGAAGAAGTAGAGGGATGAAGTTTATAAACTAAAAAGGAAATATGAGGACATGATGAATGAAGTGAGGACTTCAAAGACAGAACTCTAGACTCTGCAGGAAAATAAGGTGGCTTTAGAAGTCTCTGTAGAGAAAATGGAAAAGGATGCTCAGAACAACTTAGCAGAATTACAAAGGCTACAGCTAGAGCATAAAGTATTGAAAACTGAGAAAGATGACATTCAGGTGTCCTATGAAACTCTGAGGGTAGATAAGGACCAGTTACAAAGCAGAATTGTTGAGTTGGAAGCAGAGAAGGCCGCCACAGAAGAAAGAGAAAAGCAATATCAAATACAGGTGGTAGCCTTGGAAGAACAGAATACTTCATTGACATCATCACTAAAAGATGTTATAGAACAGAAGACAGAATTCCAGCCTTTAAAAGAACATGTTCTAACTCAGAGAAGGAAGATCCACCATTTGAAAATGTGCATTAGGGAAGAAAGATGTAAGATTTTACAAATAGATAGCAGATTAAAAGAAATTTTGGATACTACATCCTATTTTTTGGACAGATCTCAAGATATTCTGGAGATTCTAACGGGAAGAATAGTGTGGATAGAAACAAATGGTGAATCTCCTGTGGAGCTACCAGTTAAAGATCAGTAGAGTTTAAAGCAGGATTATGATTTATTGGAGTTTGCAATCAATGTTGCGGAAGAATTCAAGAAAACTGTAAAGAAAACGAGGGGACCATGTGTCAAATACTACAGGAGGGTGCTTGCTACATACAATAGATGCTATATTTTAGCAGAGAGGAGATTGGATGGAATACCAAAGCATAAATTGTTTATAGAGCATCTACAGAATAGATATCAAGAAGACGAGCAAGATATCCAACAAGTAAAGGATCGAGATGAACATATTTTAAAGAATGCAGTGGCACATGTAGCTGTAAGTATACACCTCATGGAGGATCAGTTGCACCTTAGTCCTGCAAGAATAGAAGGGGTAAGGAACTAGGAAGCCAAATATGAGATAAATATCCATTTTCTTGAACCCTCAGTATTTGAAGGTATAGCAGTGGAGGCTCAATCATGGAAAAATTTCATCAATGGCCAAGCAGGACCCTATTCATAAAGTATTTTAAAATCTTTTTCTTTAAAATGTAATATATTGTATAACTTATGAGCACATACTACAAGACAAAAATTTTGAACTGAAAGGTTGGGGAAGATCAAAAGCCATTGAGGGGCATCCCAAAGGTTTCACTTTTTTGTATAAATATAGCAGAGTTTAGAGGTAGAGGGACTTCTTTCCCAGGCCATTTTTGAGAGTATATTGTAAGAAGAACTACTTCCTTTTACAATAAATAATTACAAGTTTCTGCTGGAGAAAATTTGGTGGAATGTTTCAAATGATTTGCTATGGATTAGTTGAATGTGAACTATTTCATTTTCAGCTTATGTCCATTAACTGTGAGATCATTCTAACTCATTGAATTTTTGTTCATGTTATGAACGTACTCCAGTTTATTCTGTGAAATTTCCACTATGAGTAATGAAGGTTGTAATTAACAATAACCTATCTTGTTGTTCATATTTCTATTAATGTTCATGTGTTCTGAAATAAATAACAGCTATCTGTAATTTTTCCTAATACATGCACAGAAATACATTACTCATTGTTAACTGATAATTCTGCTCCCTAGGGATAGTTTAGTTAGTTATAGTTAGTTTCTGTTGTTTGTGATTTAGATGAGAGAGAGTTAAGATGAGAGGTAAGAACTTGCGCATCACATTGTGACCCTCCTCGTTATCTCTATCTTGCATTTTTAAAAAGGCACTTGTAAATCATACCTTAAACACTAAAAACTAAAAATATACATGGTGGATCAGGCCATAACCAGTAAAAAATTTTGAATTGTTACTTGACCTATGGTAGCCAGACCGTAAACCGGATGGATTCCCCATACCAAATAGTAGTGGGCTAATTGGGAACATTTATTGGGGAGAATCCCTAACTATCATCACCTGCGATTTTCTAGGACTCAACAGGAACCTTGCACATGGCATGCTATTAAAATCCCTAGTGGCTTGATACAACCCTATAAAGATGTGGAGGACACACTCCCATGAATTTTAAATGATGTGGTTGACTTTGAAGGATGTTAAAAGAAAAATAATAAAAATACATAAGGTTGACCATTGAGGTGGTAAGAAAAATAATAAAAATGCATAAGGTTGACTATTGAGGTGGTAACAAAATAATAACAATACATAAATTTGACCATTGAGGTGGTGGGAAAAGTAATAAAAATACATAAGGTTGACCATTGAGGTGGTAAGAAGTTTAAAGTAAAAAATAAAATTGAAATTAATAAAAATTCTTACCTTTGAAGACAAGTCAACCAACATGAAAAATGACCAATTTAATGTGTATATAAACACATGAAAAAGCAATCAATGATGGAAGTGGATAAGTGAATTCATGGAGATTGGTCTGAGGTTTTTACGCAGTAGTAGAGGAGCAGTTCGCTTTTACAGAGAAATGTTTGGGCATCTTCACTAAAATGGCATAGCTTTGTCACATGGAATCAAAATTACAAAATTCTTAGCTCCTTGGAAATATTGTTATGAGCTCTATGTGATGAAATGATCTAGAGTTTCTTTTGGTTTGTATACTATTTCTTCATCTTGTGATATTTAGAAATGTATGGTTTAATCTTCTTGGTTTCTCTTGTGATGGCACATGTCTCTCATGGATAGAGTTTATCTTTAATCTTAGTATGTGAGCCTTTATATTGGTATATATATTTGAAATCATTATGGAGGATATGATGATGATATTGCACACCTTTATACTATGATATGATACAATTTATGATGCTAATGATGTACACTCTATGATGTTTATGCACTCCTATACAATATCTTGAACATGCATACCATAGTGTGATGATTATCTTCTATGCACTATGATGTATAATTGATGTTGATGATGCATACACGGTGCACACTAAGATGATGATGATGCATATTTGATGATGAAGATGCATATTTGATGATGAGGATGCATACCCTATGATGATGATCCGCACCTATGATGATGTTGCATGATGATGCATCCTTATGTTCATTGAAAGAAGAGTCGAATTACTTGTTAAGTAATTGTGCATGATGTGGTGTACAATGATGTACATGAGTAGTGTATGGTAGTGAAATGACTTATCAGTATATAGTGATGAATTAGCATATGACCAGCAATAGAGATGAGCAGCATTGATGAGGAGTAGTGATGAGCAGCAGTGATGAGAAACATAGATGCAAAGTAGTGATGAGCATCAATGATGAGCAACAGAATGAGCAGTAATGATCAGAATTAGTGATGAGAAGAAAAGATGAGCAATTGTGATGAGCAGTACTACTGAACAACAATGATGAGTAGAGTTTGATGTGCAAAGAAAAGGTTGGTTGTGCATCAAAGCCATATGATTGCTTGGAAGAAGAATCTTGCACTTGAGGATTGGACTCCTCAAACCCATCTTAGTTGGAGCTAAGAAAACCATGATGGGTCCTGCTATGGGGTTTGGTCCTCTTTTCATCAGTTGGTGTTGATTGTAATCGAGAAGATTGTTGTCTTCCATATACAATAAATATAGATCAAAATTCCATATATTCTTGTGTCTTTTTTGATGTGATGTTTTTTCTTATGACTCATGATGGATTTGCTTATGCAATTGATGACATAATGATTGATATGCTATAATTGATTACAATAAATTAAAGTTTAGAATTTCTCTCACATTGATTCACCCCCCTCTCAGTGTGGTCATTGTGTCCAACAATTGGTATCATATCAGGCCTTCTTCACAATCCTGGAAAGCTTGAAGGAGATCTGTCGAGACACAATGGAAACAAAGGAAGAGTCATCAAGTAATGACATGCCTATACTTGATATGACAGATTATTTGAGTTGGAGGAGAAAAAATAAGGCTTATTTGAAGAAGTTTGTTGTTTTGGAGATTGCGATTAATCCACCTGATCCATCAAACAAGAAGGGTAAATCAGCTACACAAAAGGAAGTAAAGAAGGAAAATACTACATCCTTGAAGTTCCTCATGGATGGACTTTTCAGTTCAGTGAAATAAATTGTAGGGGAATACACTTCAGCTAAAGACCTATGGTTCAAGTTGGAAAGTGAGTATCAGAAGGCAAGACCAGAACCTAAAAAGACTAACTAGGAATCAAAAGACAAGCCCCAGGAAGAAGTCAATCAAGAAGATGAAAAGAAAGAATAGGACTCTAGTAAAGGTATGAAATCTTATGATTGTAATGATGGCTTATGCGATGTGCAGAATAGAGGTTATTTGTGGAGCAGAGCCATATGATTTCTTACAAAAATAATATTGCACTTGAGGATTGAACTCCTCAAGCTCTTCTTAGTTGGTGCTAATAAAACCAGCCTGGGTCCTGTTATGAGATTTGGTGCTCTTTTCACTAGTTGGTGTTGATTGTAATCAAGAAGATTGTTGTCTTCCATGTACAATAAATAAAGATCAAAATTCCATATATTCTTGAGTGTCTTTTGATGTGATGTTGTACTTATGAATCATGATGGATTTGATTATGCATTTGATGACCTAATGATTGATATGCTCTAATTGATTAAAAGAAGGTAAAACTTTATAGTTTCCCTCACATTGATTCACCCCCTTCTCAGTGTGGCATTTGTGTCCAACATAAGTGGTGATGGTGGGAGTCGAAACTCGTCGGTCCCAAAAGGTCGTCATGGTTGTATCAATATGATGTGAGTTGTACATGTTGTGACCCGTTCACATGATTATGGTCCATCACAACCGACCATGGGTAAAGGGCTTCCACCTTTAGAGATATATTTACATATTGCAAGCCTAAAAATATACCACGCATACCGAAATGATTCCTTCAGCACTTGACACACAATCCTAATTCTCGAGCCACCCTCTACTATTCTATAGTTGAGGATTTGGGCCAGAATCCCTATGCGATGTCTTCCTTAGAGGTGCTTCACACATGTCCTACAAAGAGAAACACCTTGTTAGATGCTTTGGGAGATCGTGATTAAGTAGTTTGAGTATAATCAAGTTTGAGATGGTTGATTCCCATCCTCACTTTCCTTACCATGTGGCTTTTCAATTCCATGTGGAGTGTCTAAATAAAACCATAAAATGCATGGTTATTGATGAAAGCGATTTGATATCTATCATGTGTTTGTCTTATTGCAAGGGTCTTTGTTCTCCACAGTTGTCTCAATCTAGAACTATCTTAATAGAATTCAATGGTCACTAATTTAGACAGCATGATATTATTCCTTCTCTTCAAGTCTAGTTTGGAGGGAGAATATTCCAAACGAGTTCGAGGTGGTTGATGCACCCCTTGACTACAATATTTTACTGGGTCGAAAGTATATTTATTCCATGAAGGAGATTGTATCGTATATGTTCTGTGTTCTATCCTTTCCTCACGAAGGTAGAATTGCGACGAACGATCAATTGTCATTCATTAATTCTAGTTCCTCTACTTTGTGGGGACCTATGGTTCCGATTATTGAGAATTCTCAACTGAAAAGTGAGAACGTTGGTGTCGGGATGTATCCATTGGTTATGGTAACCTGTAAGTTTTCAGTTCCAATTTTGTCAATTTATTCCACCCTCGGAGTTTTTTTACCATCGTCTAGTGTGATCTCATTTTATACTTCATATATGCGTGACCCTTGGAATATTCCTTCTCCGGTTAGTTTGGGTGAAGGAAGTTCAGCCATTGAAATGGATATTTTATTGCCTATAGAAAAGGTCATTTATCAATATTCATATGAAACTGTTGTAGAACTGATCTTTCCTCTTCAGGGAAACAAGAGGGAGATCCCGCACTCCCGTCCACTTTGGCGGTCCACTCAACTTGATCACATGATTTTATCGATGAAACTTATCCCCCCAAATGAAGTGATTGTAGATACCATGAGTTGTCCTCAAAGGCCTTGGGAAGACGTACGCTATAGGCATTCTTCACCATCATATCTTGAAAATCATGAGCATGATGAGTCTTGGTTGGCCTTAGGAGAGAAATTTGATCACCTTATGCTTCATCTAGATGAGTATGGTTTATATGTTGAAGGGAACATGGAATATATTTTTCCTACCATCCCAATGAATCCATGAGAGCATCCTATCGTTGAAGTTGGGACTTATCTAGATAGCCCCGTTGTGTACTCTGATAAGAGAATAGATGATCCATGTCACTTTCAACTTATTTTTGAAGAGGAGAGCACCTATTGAGATTTATCATTTCAATGGTAGAAATATTGGTTGATCATTTAAAGGTTGAGGTAATACTTTAGTTTCCTCCCTCAGGTTGAATGACCTATGTTTGAGCTTCTAACCTCGACTGAAACTTTGTAGATTAGTGTATATATTTTTGTTTTACCTACCAGAATTTCATAGATTAAATCTAGTCATTTATCTATCTCTATATATATTTTTTGAGTTTTATGGACTAATGTTAAAATGTGAGGATTTTTTGTGGAACAATTTCTTCAGTTGGTGTGGGATTGTTCCTAGTATGCTCGTTCCTCTCGCACATATATCTCGTAACTGGCATATAGGATAGGATTTCACTCTGCTTTCATTATTGCATTATCACGCAACTATGTCACATTAACCATAGGTAAGAACCTGCTTCCTAATGACATGAAACCTTCCTGATTCTTCTACTAGTGTCATTATGTAAGAAGTAGAAATTTCCTAATCATGGGTACCCTAGTTAGATCTCGTTTTTCCATTTGGTTCCAATGTTGAGCTCCCTCCTTAGGTATGAGAGTCCCTTGTAGTCCCTCCATGAATTTGAATAGAAACTTCATGTTATTTCTTATCTTTTATGATCACCATTTCCCTTGGGGACTCTCATTTTATATCAAGTTGTAAATGCATTGCATGCATCCATTGCTATATTGATGTTAATGTCGACTCTCCGCTTCAATATTATAAGCCAAATTACATGATATTTTATGAAATCTACCAAATAAGACCGTATTATATATCCTTTTTAGCTTTATCACTCCTTTCCCAAGAGGAAACATTCCCCAAGTGTCCTTATCAAGAGTGCATTTCTTTTCATTGAGCATAAGTATATTACACTACTTGGAACTAGTTTTCTTGACCGCAACACTCGTTTCCTCTTTTTTGTACTATAAGCACATTTTATTCCATTTCAATCTTTATAATATGAAAAATACCAAAAAAAATTTAAAAACATAAAAAGTTGAACAGGAAATGATATTGTCTTAGATTGGAAGGTATTGTGTTTCCTTCAAATAAAGCACTCTTTATGAGTCCATTCATTATGGGTTGGGTTTTTTGTATGTCCGTAGGAATTGTACTTATTAATTAGATATTTATTCACCGAATGGTTAAGCTTCCAATCCCTATGGAGCCTCTGTTGATACCTCTTATGTCACAAAGTTGTCCCAGTTTAAACATTTGAGTCTATGTTTCCTAAGTCTCTCCATCTACCTCATCCTCTTGTTCGAAGGAAGTCTAGCCCAGGTCATCCATTCCTCAGTTATCTTAACTCTCCATGTTAGCCATTCCCGATACATTATAGAGATGTGGTCCTACCTAGCTCCTTGAGCCTACCTTCATCATTGGTAGGTGACCTTGAACTCAACAGATGACATCTCATCATTGGTCGCAAACTGAGTAATTTCCCTTGTGTTCAAAGGAAATAAATATATTCACACACTGGGATTTATACCGTCTCTTATATTACATTAGACACTATTGGTGGTTTCCTCTGTTGTGTCAGTAGTTTTTATCATTGGTTGTTATTCATTGGGTCTCTTTCGCATGTTTTTTGCATTTGGTACGCACGAGAGATGCACATGGCTACTAGTTCATGTACACCTTGTTCATCCAAGTTCTTTCAAATAATCCAACCATGTGGTGTACCTCATGTTGGTTGATGGGGGATACCTTAATTCCATCCTTCCAAGGGGTTCCATTCCATCAACTTTAGATAATTTATTCTATAATTGGGATCTAGAGTTAGTCGAGTCCCTTGAGACTTACAGTCATTAGTGGAAGGTCCTCTTGCCATCAAAATATTGGGAATACATCAATGTCCCATGCTTGATGGATTCTTCAAGTGTTCGACCTAGACAACTTTATTTACACTTGTTGATTGCACTCGGTATCTTGACACTCATTTTCAGCATCGATGGGTTTTATTGCGTTTGTTAATGATATACATGAATCACTGATAATCGAATAGTATTTCATCATGTTCTACCTCAACACCTTTATTCACGTGATGAGACATGTACCATCGATGATTTATGTAGAAGACCTCAAATTATGGGTCATTCCATATATGCCACTACCTTGATCGCGGTAGTACCTATGGTATTTCAATTCTAATACCATATAAGCGTACCTTATCATGTACCATATACATCTTCATTCATTATCAAGACCATACTCCATTACATGGCTACGACCACTTATGTCATTTGCCCATTATTCCTATTCATGGCCATTGTACTTATACGTATCCGAGACTGCTATATATACTTCAGATATGGAGTCATGTATACATATTTATCATTGTATCATGTCGATGAGTGGCTAATTCTCCTATTTGGGTCTTCACTACTCCACCTTTGGGACTATTATAATGTATATTGGCCATCCTGTACCCCTCTGAACTCTCGGATTAGGGGGAATCTATTATAGTGTGATTTTCCACACCCTATGTATCATTTCTTGATGGCCTTCCCTTGTCTCTATGCAGACTCACTATGCCCCCCTTACTCAGTATATCGCGGACGCTTCAGTTTAACCCTAAAAAATATATTTTTCACGACACATGTGGGTCAACAATTATGCATCTCCTGTATATGCAACTTGCACCATTACATCCCAAATACATCGAGTTTTGTTGTCAAAAACAAAAAAAATATTTGGTGTTTTCCTCATCAAGTAAAAACTATCTTGATCCTTGACCTTCCATATGCCTCGAAATGCTCTGATTTGACCCACCATTTCCCATTTTAGGGTTACATATTGAGCCATTATGAAGCATTGGAAGAGGAAAAACTTTGAAAGTAAGGAAACCATAGTAAAATTTTGCCCCATTTCCATATTCTTGAGTTGGCATCCCTTTATCCTTGTTTATAGAAATCTTTATGTCCATCTCCCAATCTCTCCATTGTCTTTGTGTGCTTTCATTGCTATGGAAGATTAAGGTAGTGGAGGGCCAAGTGGAGGAACTTGGTTTCTTGGTTCCGACAAGTTTCCAAGAGAGGTTGTATCCATCCAAATTTCATGTGCAAATATTTATATTTGTATCCATTGGTATATTTGTTTTATACATGTTTAAATGGATTATGCTAGTTTGAATGCTAACATTTAATATATTTTATATCCTTGGATATATATTTGTTGTTGAGGGAAAATTTTAGGGAACAAGCATTTGATTGTGGGCTCAACGGTGGTCTTCTTTGAACATCTGCTTGAGGTACAGGCTGTATCCCTTAGTTGTTAGATTCTTTAATTTATCTAGCATATTTGAGAATGGATGTGATTTATGGTGTCATCCTATATCTTGTGGTCAACCCCAAGGAATATTTTCTTCCTAGCTCTATGGGGCTCTTATTTTCATTCTCTCCTTATGTGGTGTAAGTTCAAAATTCACCCCTACTTCTTCCATATACACTTCCACCATACGGTACTGAATTTCATTGTGGATTACGGTTGAGGTAAGCATTTTAAATGAGGCTCTTGCATTTTTGAATGAGGCTCTTGCAGTAAGAAAACCAGGATGGGTCCCACTATGGGAGTTGGTTCTCTTTTCATTAGTTGGTTTTCATTGTAATCGAGAAGATTGTTGTCTTCCCTATACAATAAATATAGATCAAAATTCCATTTATTCTTGTGTCTCTTTCGATGTGATATTTTTCTTATGACTCATGATGGATTTGCTTATGCAATTGATGACATAATGATTGATATGCTATAATTGATTACAAGAAAGTAAAAGTTTATAATTTCTCTCACATTGATTCACCCCCCTCTCAGTGTGGTCATTGTGTCCAACAATTGGTATCAGATCATGCTTTCTTCACAAGCCTAGAAAGCTTGAAGGAGATCTATGGAGACACAATGGAAACAAAGGAAGAGTCATCAAGTAATTGCATGCCTATACTTGATATGACAGATTATTTGAGTTGGAGGAGAAAAATTAAGGCTTATCTGAAGAAGTTTGGCATTTTGGAGATTGCAATTAATCCACCTGCTCCATCAAACAAGAAGGGTAAATTAGCTGCACAAAAGGAAGTAAAGAAGGAAAATACTACATCCTTGAAGTTCCTCATGGATGGACTTTCTAGTTCAGTGAAATAAATTGTAGGGGAATACACTTCAGCTAAAGACCTATGGTTCAAGTTGGAAAGTGAGTATCAGAAGGAAAGACCAGAACCTGAAAAGACTAACCAGGAATCATAAGACAAGCCCTGGGAAGAATTCAATCAAGAAGAAGAAAAGAAAGAATAGGACTCTAGTAAAGGTATGAAATCTTGTGATTGTAATGATGGCTTGTGCGATGTGCAGAACAAAGGTTAGTTGTGGAGCAGAGCCATATGATTTCTTACAAGAATAATATTGCACTTCAGGATTGGACTCCTCAAGCCCTTCTTAGTTGGTGCTAATAAAACTATCCCAGGTCCTACTATGAGAGTTGGTGCTCTTTTCACTAGTTGGTGTTGATTGTAATCAAGAAGATTGTTGTCTTCCATGTACAATAAATAAAGATCAAAATTCCATATATTCTTGTGTGTCTTTTGATGTGATGTTGTACTTATGGATCATGATGGATTTGATTATGCATTTGATGACCTAATGATTGATATGCTCTGATTGATTAAAAGAAGGTAAAACTTTATAATTTCTCTCACACTGATTCACCCCCCTCTTAGTGTGGCCATTGTGTCCAACATAAGTGGTGATCGTGGGAGTCAAAACTCGTCGGTCCCAAAAGGTTGTCATGGTTGTATCAATATGATGTCAGTTGTACATGTTGTGACCCGTTCCCATGATTATGGTCCATCACAACCAACCATGGGTAAAGGGCTTCCACCTTATAGATCTATTTGCATATTGCAAGCTTAAAAATATACCACGCATACTGAAATCATTCCTTCAGCACTCGACACACAATCCTAATGCCCAAGCCACCCTGTACTATTCTATCATAGAGTATTTGGGCCAGAATCCCTATGCGATGTCTTCGTTAGAGGTGCTTCACACATGTCCTACAAAGAGGAACACCTTGTTGGATGTTTTGGGAGATCGTGATTAAGTAGTTTGAGTAGAATCAAGTTTGAGATGGTTGATTCCCATCCTCACTTTCCTTACCATGTAGGTTTTCAAGTCCATGTGGAGTGTTTAAATAAAACCATAAAGTGCATGGTTATTGATGAAAGCGCTTTGATATCTGTCATGTGTTTGTCTTGTTGCAAGGGTCTTTGTTCTCCATATTTGTCTCAATCTAGAACTATGTTAATAGAATTCAATGGTCACTGATTTAGACCACATGACATTATTCCTTCTCTTCAAGTCTAGTTTGGAGGGAGAATATTCCAAATGAGGTCGAGGTGGTTCATGCAACCCTTGACTATAATATTTTACTGGGTCGAAAGTGTATTTATGCCATGAAGGAGATCGTATCGTATGTGTTCTGTGTTGTATCATTTCCTCACGAAGGTAGAATCGCGACGAATGATCAATTATCACTCATTAATTCTATTTCCTCTACATCGTCAAGACCTAGGATCCTAATTATTGAGAATTATCAACTGAAAAGTGAGAATGTTGGTGTTAGGATGTATGCATTGCTTATGGTAACTTTTAAGTTTCCAGTTCCAATTTTGTCAATTTATTCCACCCTCAGAGTTGTTTTACCATCATCAAGTGTGGTCGCATTTTATACTTCATTTATGAGTGACCCTTGGACTCTTCCTTCTCCGGTTAGTTTGGGTGAAGGAAGTTCAACCATTGAAACGGATATTTTATTGCCTACATAAAAGGTCATTTATCAATATTCATATGAAACTATTGTAGAACTGATCTTTCCTCTTTGGGGAAACAAGAGGGAGATCCCGCACTCCCGTCCACTTTGGCGGTCCACTCAACTTGATCACATGATTTTCTCGACGACACTTATCCCCCAAAATGAAGTGATTGTAGATACCATGAGTTGTCCTCAAAGGCCTTGGGAAGACATACGCTATAGGCCTTCTTCCCTATCATATCTTGAAAATCACGAGCATGATGAGTCTTGGTCGGCCTTAGGAGAGAAATTTGATCACCCTATGCTTAATCTAGATGAGTATGGTCTATATGTTGAAGGGAACATGGAATATATTTTTCCTACCATCCCAATGAATCCATGAGAGCCTCCTATCGTTTAAGTTGGGACTTATCTAGATAGCCCCGTTGTGTACTCTCATAAGAGAATAGATTATCCATCTCACTTTTGACTTATTTTTGAAGAGGCGAGCACCTATTGAGATTTATCATTTCAATGGTATAAATATTGGTTGATCATTTAAAGGTTGAGGTAATACTTTAGTTTCCTTCCTCACGTTGAATGACCTATGTTTGAGCTTCCAACCTCAATTGAAACTTTGTATATTAGTGTATATATTTTTGTTTTACCTACCAGAAGTTCATAGATTAAATCTAGTCATTTATCCATCTCTATATATTGTTTTGAGTTTTATGGACTAATGTTAAAATGTGAGGATTTTTTGTGGAACAATTTCTTCAGCTGGTGAGGGATTGTTCCTAGTATGCTCGTGCCTCTCGTAGATATATCTCGTAACTGAAATATAGGATAGGATTTCACTCTGCTTGCATTATTGCATTATCACATGACTATGTCACATTAACCATAGGTAAGAAACTGCTTCTTAATGACACAAAACCTTCCTGATTCTTCTACTAGTGTCATTATGTAAGAAGTAGAGATTTCCTAATCATGGGTACCCTAGTTAGATCTTGTTTTTCGATTTGGTTCCAATATTGAGCTCCCTCCTTAGGTATGA
This sequence comes from Pseudotsuga menziesii, assembly GCA_001517045.1. Classification (NCBI taxonomy): domain Eukaryota; kingdom Viridiplantae; phylum Streptophyta; class Pinopsida; order Pinales; family Pinaceae; genus Pseudotsuga; species Pseudotsuga menziesii. The sequence continues at coordinate 51,876 of LPNX011049705.1, forward strand.
GAGTCCCTTGTAGTCCCTCCATGAATTTGAATAGAAACTTCTTGTTATTTCTTATCTTTTATGATCACCATCTCCCTTCGGGACTCTCATTTTATATCAAGTTGTAAATGCATTGCATGCATCCACTACTATATTGATGTTAATGTCGACTCTCCACTTCAATATTATAAGCCAAATTACATGATCTTTTATGAACTCTACCAAAGAAGACCCTATTATATATCCTTTTTAGCTTGATCACTCCTTGACCAAGAGGAAACATTCCCCAAGTGTCCTTATCATGAGTGCATTTCTTTTCATTGAGCATAAGTATGTTACACTGCTTGGAACTAGTTTTCTTGACCGCAGCACTTGTTTCCTCTTTTTTGTACTATAAGCACATTTTATTCCATTTCAATCTTTATAATATGAAAAAGACCAAAAAAAATTTAAAAACATAAAAATTCGAATGGGAAATGATATTGTCTTAAATTGGAAGGTATTGTGTCTCCTTCAAATAGAGCACTCTTTATGAGTCCATTCATTATGGGTCGGGTTTTTAGTATGTCCTTAGGAATTGTACTTGTTATTTAGAGATTGCTTCACTAACTCGTTAAGCTTCCAATCCCTATGGGGCCTCTATTGATACCTCTTATGTCACAAAGTTGTCCCAATTTAACATTTGAGTCTATGTTTCCTAAGTCTCTCCATCTGCCTCACCTTTGTTCGAAGGAAGTCTATCCCAGGTCGTCCATTCCTCAGTTATCTTAACTCTGCATGTTAGTCATTCCTGATACATTATAGAGATGTGGTCCTACCTAGCTTCTTGAGCCTACCTTCATCATTGGTAGGTGACCTTGAACTCAACAGATGACATCTCATCATTGGTCGCTAACTGAGTAGTTTCCCTTGTGTTCGAAGGAAATAAATATATTCACACACTTGGATTTATACCGTCTCTTAGATTACATTAGACACTATTGGTGGTTTCCTCTGTTGTGTCAGTAGTTTTTATCATTGGTTGTTATTCATTGGGTCTCTTCCGCATGTTATTTTCATTTGGTACATGTGAGGGATGCATATGGCTACTGGTTCGTGTACACCTCGCTCATCTGAGTTCTTTCAAATAATCCAACCATGTTGTGTACCTCATGTTGGTTGATGGGGGATGCCTTAATTCCATCCTTCCAAGGGGTTCCATTCCATCAATTTTAGATAATTTATTCTATAATTGGGATATAGAGTTAGTCGAGTGCCTTGAGACTTACAGTCATTAGTGGAAGGCCCTCTTACCATCGAAATATTGGGAATACATCAATGTCCCATGCTTGATGGAATCTTCAAGTGTTTGACCTAAAAAACTTTATTTACACTTGTTGATTGCACTCGGTACCTTGACACTCATTTTCAGCATTGATGGGTTGTATTGCGTTTGTTAATGATATACATGAATGACTAATAAGCGACTAGTATTTCATCATGTTCTACCTCAACACCTTTATTCATGTGATGAGACATGTACCATTGATGATTTGTGTATAAGACCTCAAATTATGGGGCATTCCATATATGCCACTACCTTGATCGTGGTAGTACCTATGGGATTTCAATTCTCATAGCATAGAAGTGTACCTTATCATGTACCATATATGTCTTCATTCATTATCAAGACCATGCTCCATTACATGGCTACGACCACTTATGTCATTTGCCCGTTATTCCTATTCATGGCCATTATACTTATACGTATCCGAGACTGCTATATATACTTCAGATCTGGAGTCATGTATACATATTTATCATTGTATCATGCCGATGAGTGGCTAATTCTCCCATTTGGGTCTTCACTACTCCACTTTTGGGACTATTATAATGTATATTGGCCATCTTGTACCCCTCTGAACTCACATATTAGGGGAATCTATTATAGTCTGATTTTCCACACCATATGTATCATTCCTTGATGGCCTTCCCTTGTTGCTATGCATATTCACTATGCCCCCCTTACTTAGTATATCGCGGATGCTTCAGTTTAACCCTAAAAAATATATTTTTCACGACACATGTGGGTCAACAATTATGCATCTCGCATATACGCAACTTGCACCATTACATCCCACATACATCGGGTTTTGTTGTCAAAAACAAAAAACAATATTTGGATTTTTCCTCATCAAGTAACGAATATCTTGATCCTTGACCTTCCATATGCCTCAAAATGCTTTGATTTGACCCTCCATTTTCCATTTTAGGGCTAGATATTGAGCTATTGTGAAGCATTGGAAGAGGAAAATCTTTGAGAGTAAGGATACCATAGTGAAATTTTGCCCCATTTCCATATTCTTGAGTTGGCATCCCTTTATCCTTGTTGATAGAACTCTTTATGTCCATCTCCCAATCTCTCCATTTCCTTGGTGTGCTTTCCTTGCTATGGAAGATTGAGGTAGTGGAGGGCCAAGTGGAGGAACTTGGTTTCTTGGTTCCGACAAGTTTCCAAGAGAGGTTGTCACATTATATCTAGAGATTTTATATTAATAGAAATATTAATTTCTCGTCCAAATTTCATGTGCAAATCTTTATATTTGTATCCATTGGTATATTTGTTTTATACATGTTTAAATGGATTATGCTAGTTTGAATGCTAACATTTAATATATTTTATATCCTTGGATATATATTTGTTGTTGAGGGAAAATTTTAGGGAACAAGCATTTGATTGTGGGCTCAACGGTGGTCTTCTTCGAACATCCGCTTGAGGTACAGGCTGTATCCCTTAGTTGTTAGATTCTTTAATTTATCTAGCATATTTGAGAATGGATGTGATTTATGGTGTCATCCTATATGTTGTGGTCAACCCCAAGGAATATTTTCTTCGTAGCTCTGTGGGGCTCTTCTTTTCGTTCTCTCCTTATGTGGTGTAAGTTCAAAATTCACCCCTACTTCTTCCATATACACTTCCACCATAGCGTACTCAATTTCATTGTGGATTGCGGTTGAGGTAAGCATTTTGAATGAGGCTCTTGCAATAATGTCGCTTGTGTCTACTAAGAGGCCAATGATCCTAAGGCATTGTACCTTTTCTATACTCCAACCTACATTAAAGGGAAACTCCACAAAGTTGAAGACATGGTCAATCTAGAGCAAGAATAAGTTAAACCAGAGGAGATAGAAAAATATATGACACCATGGGTTCAAGATGCACAAACATCCCAACCCCAAGATACTAAATACCACAAAATTGATTCTCTTTACCAGATGATTAATTCGATCCTTAGAAAGATTCTTTTGCACATCCATGAGGAAAGGAAAGAGCTACCCATACAAGTGGATGAATTCGAAAGCATCACAAAAAAACGGATAAGAAGGTAAACATTCTAGTCAAAGCATCCGCTAGTATGGATCTAAAACCATATGTCTTTAAACATTTTTTTAGACTTAGAGGTTTTTCTAACTTCAATTTATGTTGAGAGACATATTACTTTGAAGTCTCCTTTCTATATCAGACGTGCTATGCTCAATACATCATATGATACAAACTGATATCTATAGAGTGAGTGAGACATATACACAATTGAACGGAGACACTCTCTTTTACCTCTCATCTAGTATCCCTAAAGGTAGGCCTATTTTGCTTGGATTCCCCGAGCATGCATATTTTGATATTTTTTTTTGGTATAGTTTTTTTAAAATTGATATAGATAATAGCTTACAAACAAAAACTATAACCAACAAAAAAAAAACCATATTAATAATTGTTGATTAAAATCAATTATAATTAATCCAGGTAGACAACAATAAATATATTGGTATTCGGACGTAATGTTTTTATGTGTTTATAAAATGTAAGATAGTGAATATAATCTCATTACAAGCTCCAGGTAACCACACACACCTCCTCTCCCAAGGATTTGTGAGGGAAGCATGAACTTTTCTTTCGCTGAAGCATAGCCAGCTTTTGTAATGCTATTTAAATTCAACGAAGGCATTTAATTGCTTTTCTTCGATCCGTTTAGTGCAACAGAAATATTTAGCAAAAATCAAAGCTATGAATTCTATTCAAGTTAAAATTCTAATTTCATTTCTTCCATCCGTTTAGTGCAACAGAAATATTTAGCAAAATCAACTGTTCACTCACCCCAACTAAAAGCATGTTCAAAGCTATGAATTCTATACAAATTTCTATTCAAGTTAAAATTCTCTAAAAAGTATAAAACCTACACATTGGCCGTAAATTGTTCCGCTGTAAGTAAAACGCCGCCAAAGAAGATCGAAACTTTATAATGAATGCCCATAAATGAAGAACACGAATTAAGCTGTATCTGAAGGAAAGTATGACATATTACTATGCATGACAAATTTGACAACCAGCAGAGTTGTCAAATTGGTTTTTAAGGAATTCACTCCACTAAATTTACACTGTACTTCATCCTAGCTCTGGTTTCTAATTTAAAGTCATCCTTATCATTGTTAATGCAAAGATTTTTATTAGATACTGCCACGTCGGTCCGATGGCTTTCTCTAGCAGCTGGGCAGGTCTGTGGGCGGATCCTCCAATGTTTCCCAATATCCGTCACCACTTTTCACGAGAAATGCCATACTCAGACCCCATGTTAAATGGTCTTCAATGTGACAGTGCAGGAACCATACTCCTAAACATACAGTAACCATTCTTCCATTTAGACATGATAATTAAAATTCAATAGCAAGCAATATGTCACTTAAAATATGAAAAAATTGTAATCTGTTGAGTACTTACTTAGATCTATGTTCATTACCTGGATTGTCAGCCTTGAATCTTATGGCAGCCCATCCGCTCACTGGAACTCCTATGGTATTTCTCCTTGGAGGATCGACAAGATTAAATTTACTCGGGTCTGTTCGGGGATTATAGTTCCCGAAACCTTGTCCGATCACGTAAAAGCTGTAGCCATGAAGATGCATCGGATGGCTTTCGGCAAACAAGATGTTTGTTGCCTGAAAAACTAGTTGCACTGTAGCATTGTATTCCAGCACTTTCACTTTTGTTCCCGATACAGGTACCCAAAGACTTGTGGAGATATTCTGCCCCGTGTAGTTGAATGTAACGGGAGGATTTGAAGGAAAGTCCGTGGTGAATACACCATTAATGCCAAAATAAGCAGCTTGAAGGATGGCGATTGAGGGCAATGCGAAGGATATGTTGTTCATACTTGCAGTAAGCCTGCTTCCGTTAGGGCCTTCACAAGTCTTCCCCGGCGGGCATGGAAACAACCCCAATCCAGCTGTGGAGATGAGGTTTTCATCTATGCTTTGCGGAACGTCGATTGGGTGCTCTCGGGAAGCAAGGCTTCGCAGTCCTCTGGTAAATCTAGTTACAGTTGCAGTGTCGTTGTAGAATGGAAGATTAGGAAGAATGGGCCGTGTAGAAAATACATGTCCTGGGTACTCTAGAATGGCAGTCGTTGTTGTGTTATCGATATTGGCCGATTGCAGAGTGGTATATGGTCGGGCGGCCATATAGTATTTGCCCACAGTCTTGTTGGCCGTGAGAAGAACATCTGTAGTCTGGCCAGCAAAGATAACAAGTACATCTGTCTTGTATGGCTTGGTGTAGGAAGCATCCACAGCTACAACTGTAAATTCGTGGCCTGCTATCTTGAAAAAGTGCCCACTATTGAGCGCAGCATTCACGATCCGTAGAAGGTATGTTTCTCCTTGTTTTACAGGTACCCGAAATGTGTCTGAATCAACAATCCTTCATCAGTTTCACAATTTATATAGCTAATATTAATTTATCATGAAAGCTAGGTCGAGATATGTATATATATATACCTGATCTGGAGCAGGAATACAGATCTCCTGGCTGTCCATTTATAGTGAAGGCATTGGATATATTGGGAGGACCACCTGTGAGTATTGCTTGATTCACAACAGCTATAGGATCCCTGTTCCACCATTCTCCTGTTCAAACAATCACATTTAATTAAAAAACATTAGAAGTGTCTGCATGTATATATTCAAGCTTACATGTAACAGCCATTATATTATAGATTTTTTTCACCTAGCACGATAGGAATTTCCCCGCTGGGTTCAGGGAAAGGATAGGAGCTACCCTTCTTAGGAAGTATGACAAAAGCCCCATGTACAGTAGCTCTGAGCCATGAGATATGAGCATGCCACCACAAGGTTCCTTCCTGTTTAATAATGGTGAATCTGTATGTATAACTCCCACCAGGTAGAATAGGGCACTGTGTGACATACGCCGGCCCATCTGCCCACGCTGTACGCAATTGCTTCAATCCGTGCCTGAAAACATTTAACAAGGGTTAAATTTATGCCACAAGTGTTAAAGATTACAAAAGACTAAAAGAGAAGTAAATATATGGTGAACGGGTAATTGAATTGTTTTCTTAATATTAAGTAACAGTATTTGATGAAGATTAGATCATTAACTACTACAGACTACTACTAATTTTACTTAATGTGAGAAGGCAATCAATTACCCATTGTATGTCTCATCATATATTTGTTTATCTTTTAGTCTTGTGTAATCTTCAACATGGTATCTTAGGGCCTGATCCATGTCTAAATAAACCTTTTCACATAATAAAAAGCACACACAAGAACATGGTATCTTAGGGCCTGATCCATGTCTAAATAAGCTTTTTCACATAATAAAAAGCACACACAACAAGGTTGCTATTAAAGCGTGAACATATAGAGGATTCCTATTGTGTTCTGCTTCTTGTTGTTTTCTTTATCAACGAGCATGTTGCATTTGAAAGCAGTGGGACTGAGACATACCAGTGAAGAGTAGCATTATACTGAGCTTTGTTATAAGCCTTAACAACAACTGTGTCCCCATTCCGGACATAAAGAGTTGGACCTGGTAGTTGTCCATTCACAGTGATTATGCTATGCTTACTGCATAACCTTGTAACTTGCGTCCGTTTAATCTGCCAATCAAGAAATAAATTTATCCATCTCTGGTACAAGTTCAATACATGAACAAAGAGTAAATCAATCGTTGTAGACGTCAAGAATGAAGCATTTAAGCATACATACAACAAATGTGTAGCGATGTATATGTGAATCCGAAACAGCAGCCATAGCCAGAAAAAGCACCAAACATCCTACAGGCCTTAAAGACATGTTGCCCAGCTATCGAAGTCCTGTGGGAACAATTATGCGCATGAGATAATCACAGTGTCGAATTTAACAGCAGAGATTCATCCTAACCGCGGATATATTAAATATTAATAAGAACTTAGAATAATAATTGAGAATACTTGTCAAGCCTTCAATTTATTATGAATGGAAAGCACAATAGAAATTGTGTTATTTGAAAAACGATGCCAATTTTCCAAACTTATCATTACTGTCATTATCTGAATAAACACTCTGAATGGGATGTAGACATCTATGGAATCAATTCAGAGAAAGACTCCTGGTAACTACGGCTTCCATTTATTGAACTTACAGGTAGAATCATTTACATCAGGAATTCCAATCGGAGCTTATGACTCCTGTTTATTTGGAAAAAAAACAATCAATAATTTAGATTGTATCACACCTAATTTCTTTATATGATAAAGGGTTCGAACATCGCTTCGACGTAACGAAACGAATGGCCTATTCAACTGTAGCAATAATATAGTCTAGAGTAATTTAATTTTCTATTGGTTACATTAAATTATTTATATATATATTATTAATTTTAAATATTTTTATGTTTTATTTTATATAAAGATATATTTTAATTATATATGTTTATTCTATTTAATTTGGATGGTTGGAAGGAATGATTGTTACCAGCTTTCAAGATTGAACTCTTCCTAACCTTTCCAAAGGGTTCTAGCCCTTCTTAGTGTAAAGTTAAAATTGTCTTTTAAAAAACATTTAAAATTTGAATTTCACCATTCCAATTAAGAAGGACATGATTTATATCAACATTTTAAATTGCCCATCTATATAAATATCTAAGTATCCAAATATTGGAAATATCATAAACTATGACGAGTGATGACTAGCCACTATGAGGAACTGACCATTGGGATGTGACTCTAACTCTCGAGTCACTTGGGGCTGCGATCTAAGGTGTGACAATGTGTCAATGACTTCGACTATAAGAGTAGAGAACCACTACTAGGCCCAAACTGAGCCCAAAATTTTGTTCTTACTTGACTATGTGAACCTAGCTACCAATGTCCATTCATTTTTCGTCAAAATTAAATTCAAATGGACGGTTTAATGAATCCTCCTCTGCAAGACTTCATTTCTTGCATGAATGCCACATAATCACAACAAGTATAAACAACACTCAATGGCATGCAACTAGGATCACAAACTATGCAGAGTCCTATTTATGCATAGATATAGAGAGGTGACATTGGGAAAACTATGTGGAGAAACAATGGATTAGAAAGAAAAAATGTACCAAAGCACAACAATTGTTATTAATGAAATTAAAAAAACAATTTGTGTCTTAGGAAAAGTATTCAATTTGGTGGGTGGCATGATCATGATGTAATCTCCCTTCGTCCTTCCAAATGTTTGTGGTTTCTCACCACATTTGTTCTTGACGCTTCCCACCAAAATGTGTATAAAAATTACTTGTCTTTACATCCTCTTCTCTTTAAATTATCATTTCATATTCATAACTAAGGATTATTATGCACACACATGCTCACCTTATAATATCAATTGGGTCAAGGCACAAAGACAACCATAAAATGTCAAATGTGTCAAGGCGTAAATAGTAACAGACAACTATAAGTAATTATTATGTTAAATTTACCATATAATTCTTTAATTGACACCATCAAATGGGATTTGCGTTGGATTGTTGCGATATGCTTTAAATCACTTCTTACCAATCTGATTGCAAGGCACTCTTTGAAGGTGAAGTCCATAATTTTACACCTTTTTCCTCATTCCCATGCCTTTTGGTAAGACAATAAGGAAGGTAGTAGCCTGCATCAGCAAGGAAAACAAAATTCAACATAGAGGAAAACACGTTAACTGTTTTAGATCCTTGAGCTCTTAATTATCACACCCAGAACTTTCTCAAATCTGGCCATTAACAAACTTCTTTGGTGTTCTAGTTCAATTTAAAAGGCATATTGTCGAGACTTAGACATGAAGTAAGTTGGAAGGATCCAGTTAACTTAAGATCGATTCCATTTCCCCTCCATCTCATCCCTGTATGGTGTCACGACAATTGTTGAACAACAAATTTGATGCCCTGGCCCTGGTGATGCTAGTATTGCTAACCTGCTTGGTATGTAGGAATTTTTTTAATGTTTCAGTGAGTTGTGTATTAATATTTCTCACGCAACCAATTCCCATCATTATTACACCTCTTAGGATTGGAGGGCTACCATTTTCCCCAATTGAAATGTTTTTTCTTGGTTTTATATGTTTTTTTGTTATAGGTTTATTATTTCCTTATTTTGCTTAGTGGCTTCCTTTTGTACATAGTTAACAATACATAATTCTCTCATGGTTCTAGTTTTTTTTATACTATATCTAATTACAATGTCCTACACTATGCATAATATCATGCATATGCCCCAATATGGTTATTGCATAGATCATTTAAATGCCCCAATATGGTTATTGCATATCCCAAGTAGTTATTTTGTATAATAAAGTATGTTCTAACTTGGAAAAATACAATAAAATAGATGCTATTTTACTCAAGTGTAAAATTAATGTTACACACATGATTAATGTATTCAAATTTAATTTTATTGTAGAGTTGTCATTTTTCCATGTAGATATTAGGGAGTACTCACTTGTTTAAGACTATAAAAATTTAGAAGTACAATATTTGTTTTTTGCATTTTTTAGGAAAATGGTTTAGTTAATTTATACTTGTCAATTGAGGTATTATTATTTATATTACCCTTCATCTTTGAAGGGCTCTAGGAATAAATGCCCTTCCATTTGAAATTAAGGCCCACCTTTCAAATTTGATCAGTGATGTTACCCTTCCTACTCTACTTAAGTACAATTATTACCCAAGTACAATTTTTATAAGTGCCTAATGCTCTTGTTGACGAGTAAATTATGTAATTTGGCAATATCTTAATTCTTTTGAATATTAAGTTAACATATATA
>LPNX011049705.1:67804-150909 GCA_001517045.1 Pseudotsuga menziesii
TTTTTTTCGATGTGCAAGATGAATTAATTAGGCTGTGTATGATGAACAATGGAATTTGTGCATGATTATACTATCATGCATTCTTCTCAGCATTCTGTTTTAGCATTTCAGCATTGTATTTTTATGCCTGTACATGTTCATGGGCGTTTAGCCCGGCCTGAATAAGCTCTTAGTCGCGTCCTCTCTGCCGGTCGGAGGCATGGGGACGTGACAAATGGGAAGAAAATAGATGATGCAGTTGTGATTGGTGTAGAAGAAGGAGGAATTTACAAGCTAAAAGCACATACAAAATCATCCCTAACAACAAGTATAATCAACCCATGTGAATTATTGCACAAAATACTTGCTCATGTGAACAAAAAAAAGCTATGAATGATGAGCAAGGTTGTCACAAGTTTACTAGATATTCATGTCAATCATGAAGGATTTTGCAAAGGATGTGCTCAAGGAAATAACACCAAGAACCCACTTCCAAGCAACAATAGTAAAGAAAAAGGAATCTTGGATATTGTTCATTTAGATGTATGCGGTCCAATTTCAGCCATTTCACTAATTGGGTATGTGTATTATGTTTATTTTATAGATGGCTACTCCCACAAGACTTGGATTTACTTACTTAAATGAAAAGATCAAGTATTTTAAAAATTCAAAGAATTTAAGGCTCTTATGGAAAACTTATCTAAAAATAAGATCAAGACCTTGATATACAACAATGGAGGAGAATTCACTTCCAAGGAATTCAAATATTTTTGCAAGGAATATAGGGTTAAGACAGAGCTCACCATACCCTATAACCCTCAAGATAACCAACTAGTAGAAAAAAATAAAAGAACCCTTATGGAAGTTGTGAAATCCATGATTCATGACTAAGAATTACCCATGCACCCATGGGTTGAAGCAGTTAGAACCATAGCATATGTTCAGAACAAAATTTCTCATAGTGCTCTTGGGAACAAAACTTCAAAAGAAATGTTTACCGAGGATAATCGTGAAGTCAGCCACCAAAATATTTTGGATTTCATGTGTTTATACATGTTTCGAAGGAGAAAAGAACAAAATTGGACCCTTCCAAAAAGAAGGGAATATTTGTTGGATATAATGATCAATTGAAACCTTATAGAGTATAAATTCTAGGTCATCGTTATATCGAGATCAACATAGATGTTATATTTTATAAATATTGAGCTTTCAATAAGTCTAGAAAGAACCATATCAATGACGATCAAGAAGAAGAACATGAAGCTCTGAGAATTGAAGAAAACTACAAAAATTCCAGTCCATAACATTGAAGAAGAACATATACCAGAATACCATGATATGATAGAGCCTCAAAGGCCTATGGAGATACCTCGGGAGATGATCTCAGAGAATAAAAAAAACATATTGGGATCGTGATGTTATTCAAGGTGCAAAAAAATATGGAGCTCCAAAAGGAAGCAATAGATCAAGGGCCCACTCTAGTTATGTGAACTTGATGTGTAATCTTGTTGATGCAGAACCTACCCATTTTGAAGAGGATACAAATAATAAGGAATGGATGGATTCAATGCTTGAAGAATAGCAGTTGGTCATAAATGATGATGTCTGGGATGTAGTACCAAGACCAAGAGAGAAATCAGTTGTTTCTTCAAATTGTATATTCAATACAAAACACTTGGCAAATAGAAGTATTGAGAAGTACGAGGAAATATTTGTATCTCAAGGATTCTCACAGAAATAAGGAATTGATTATGAAGAAAGTGTTTCACTATTATTAATATATACCTCAATTAGAACAGTTATTTCCTTGAAAGTCAAGATGAAAGGGAGGCTACACCAAATGGATGTAAAGACAACATTTCTAAATGGTGTGATAGAATAAAAAGTAAACATTGAAAAACCTATAGGTTTTGAAACCCATGACAGAAACTCACATGTATGTAGATTGAAGAAAGGACTATATGGGTTAAAGCAAGCACCCAAAACATGGTACAAAAGAATGTATGGATTTTTGATGAGCTTGGGATTTACGAAGAGTAAAGCAGATTCCAACCTATACTATAAGGTTTCCGATGAAGGTATCATGATTCTATTGCTATATGTTGTTGATTTATTCCTGATAGGTGAAGAGAATATTATTGATGAATGTAAGAAGAAGCTTGCTGCAGAATCTGAAATGAAAGATATTAGCATGATGCACTATTTTCTCGGTCTTGAAGTATGGCAATTCCAAGATGATATTTTCCTACACCAAGGAAAATATGTTGTTTAAGTACTAAATATATTTGGGATGTTAGATTTCAAAGATATGAACACTCTGATGGTGACCAACTTGAATTTGTTGAATGATGATTCCTCATATATGGTCGATGTTACATTATATCGACTGATTATTGGCTCTCCGATCTATTTTATGAATACTCAACCATATATATGTTTTGTTGTAAACACATTGAGTCAGTATATGGTGGAGTTTTGACATGTTTACTTAGTTGTAACAAAACATGTGATGAGGTACATTAAGTGTACACTAGATTGCAGCCTCAGATATGTAGTGGATAGTGATATTAGACTTCATGGTTATACAGATTTAGATTAGAATGGGAGCATCAATGAAAGAAATAGTACCTTAGGATGTTGTTTTAGTTTGGGATCAGGTGTGATATCATGGCTCAATAGAAAGCAAACTTGTTTTTCTCTCAGCATAGAAGATGTTGAATACATTGTCGTAAGTTCATCATGTAGTTAAGAAGTTCATCTTCCCAAGTTGTTGATAGGATTGTTCAATATAGAGATGGATGTGACTGATATCTACTACGATAATAAGAGTTGCATCAATCTCAAAGACAAACTCATATTTCATGACAAGTCCAAACACATAGAGATAAAGTTTCATTATATTCAAGACATGGTGCAGAAGGGTGTTGTATAGCTCTGATATGTTCCTATTGATGAATAAGTGTTCAATGTATTGACTAAGCCTCTATCTCGTGTAAAGTTTGAATACTTTTGAGACAAGCTTGGGGTAATCTACAAGGAACTCGCTTGAAAGAGGTAGTGATGATGTGGATGTGGTAGTGGTGCCTATTTCAGTGGTGTGGTAGCTCAGTCTAGGATTGGTATGTTAGCCTGATAAGGCCTAGTTGATCCCATTTAGATTGGTATATCAATATAGATAAGGCATGGTTGATCCTAGGGGGCTTAGTAAGTCAGACAAGGCTTGTTTGGTCTCTAGGTAGATCATTATGTTTGGTTAAGCTTGGTTGATCCAAAAGAATTAGAAATGCAGACAAGGAAAGTTGGGTCTATGAAAGTTCCCAGCGTGATGATTCTTTAGATGGTTCTAATACTCTATGAATATGATGTGGTTGTGGCTCAAACACTTTTTGCTAGTGATGTTGATGATGTTGATGTGGTTGTGGTCCTAGGACTTTGTGATTATGATGTTGATGTGGTTGTGGTCCTAGAACTTTGCGCCGATGATGTTGATGTGGCTTTGTTCCTAGCACTTTGTGTTGATGATGTTGATGTGGCTTTGTTCCTAGCACTTTGTGCTAATGATGTTGATGTGGTTGAGGTCTCAACACTCTATGTTGATGATGTTGATGTGTTTGCGGTCCTAACACCTTGTGCTAATGTTGTCTTGGCATTTTATGCTAATTATGATGATGTTGTTATAGGATTTCTATGTTGATGATACGGATGATGATCTAGGATTTATTTGTTGATGATGTTGTTTTTAGCACTAACATGCTAATGATGTTGTTGTTGTTTCGGTATCCATATACTGATTATGTTGCAGATGATGATGATGTCCCAGTATTCACATATTGGTGATGTTGTAGATGATGATAATGTCCTAGTATTCACATACTAATGATATTGCAGATGATGATGATGTTATAGTATTCACATACTGATGATGTTGCATATGATGACGATGTTATAGTATTCACATACTAATGATGTTGAAGATGATAATGATGTTTTGTTATGATGATGATGATCTTCTCCGATGATGATGATATTCAATAATGAAGAGGATACTTATGATTATGTTGTTACAAAACTTCCTATGACATATAGATCCACCGGTCAGTTGTACAACAATAGGTATGGTTGTTGTTCTTGATGTAGAATACCTTCCTTGTTAAGAGGGAGTGTTGAAATAATGTAATTGTGAAAAATATTATAATTGTACTTTTTATAATATTTTTATTATCCCTCGTTTCTAGATATGTTGTTCCTCTTATTAGGGATTTCATTGATGTAATTGGTAATGCAAAGTATTGAGGGAAAACTTTTGTTGTAAGTCGGTTCAATAGTACCCAAAAAAGAATTATTAAAATGTATTTTTATGTATCCTAGGTCAAGTCGGCCCTGTTGGGAAGGTGAAGTCAACCAGGTTGGGTTATTAGACTTCACAGTCGATGTGTATAAAGAGATGAGGCACCATCCTCATTTGGACATACTCACAGTTGAAGTGATTTCGCTATAGAGAGAAAGATGATTCCATCTTGAGGAGGAGACACATTCTATCTTAGTCTTGCGGTCTTACACTGTACTTGGTTTGATTCTTTATCGAGGAATTTTTCTGAGTTTTCTTCCCCATGAGGGTTTTCTAGTATAAATATGTGTGTCTTGTTTGTCTTGTTGTGCTTGTCATTCTTTTAATGATCTTCTTCTTATTGTGAATAAATTTTTTAAAAATATAACAACTTAGAGAAGCTTACGTATATACCTTCTCACTAGGTTACAAAGAGGTATAACATGGCAGGAGGTCTCCTTGGAATCAAATAATTATTATTATAAAGGAACCATCAAATTCTACTAGAACAAAATCTTGCACAAAGTGTAAATTAATCCAAAATATGGTCACCGACAGACCACTTATATTTTTGGAATTTCATAATCAGTAATGGAATATCGATTTAAAATATTGTGCCTAATATCAAATTCATGTCACCTTGTGAAATGAATCAAAGGAAATAAATATTAGCATACCTTTTCTTTATCTAGCATGCACCCACCACTTTCCAATACCCATACTAATTCATACTATCCATGTGGAAAAAGGTTGTTCTAGTAATGAATCTATGAGTTAAAAACCAAAACAATTATGCAAATATGGACAAATTAAACACAAGTCTCAATGCAAGAAACTAGAAAAGATAGAGTCATAATAACTAATTAAAACCTAAATGATTTGCTACATTCTTCTCATTTACTACACAAGTCTCAATGCACGAAACTAGAAAAGATAGAGTCATAATAACTAATTAAAACCTTAGTGATTTGCTACATTATTCTCATTTATTTTATACATAGTTGCAAGATATATGTCAGCACAGTGCTGCAAAGTAATAGAATATATTTATATAACCCTTTTTTAAATTACAGTGCATATATAAAATTTAAAGGTTCGATATTTTGTTTGAACTTTTTAGAAAGAATATAGGATGGACCAGATGGTAACTTTGGGGATTCTAGTTTGATTTAAATTTATAACCTATGATTTTTTACTTTTAGATTAACATGTTTTGAAATATGGTCAATCTTAACATAGAAAGAGTGACGAATAAATTAATAGATATATTTTAATTGATAGATAGATTTTAATAGTCTTTATAACTTTACTGGATTGAAATTATGTAATCTATCAAATACAATTTTATCGAAGAAAAAATATTTTACATAATGTAAATTAGAAATCACTAATTTTTTTTAGGTTTTAGTTATAAATCTTTCACTTTGTGTACAGGATCCATATCTCTATCTTCTAGATTCCACTTCATAAGATCCAAATCTCAAGCATTTCCTAAAATAATATTTTCAATTATATAATGTATCAGACATCAAATTAGATAAGAACATGTCTAATTCTTATTAAGGTAAATACCATTGTTTCTTTCTACAACATTATTGAAGGTCAACATCTATGTCCCCGTATTTGACCATGTCTTGAAATTAAAAATTATCTATTTTGGAACTTTAGAAACTCTAAACATAGTTTGATAACAAGTGGTTCAAATTGATTAAGGCCTACATAAAGAAACAAAATTTGAAACAAAACTATCCAAACTTTAAAATGACAAATACTTTCTAGTCAAAGTTATAACCACCATTCATAACAACCATTCATGGGTATCTTGCCTAAAACTTCTATCCTTTGTCTCTCCAAACTTTTGCTGTTGAAAAATCAAACATTAATGAATAATTAAAGAAAAAGTTTAGATTGATGTATGTTACCTAAAACATGGACCCATTTTTTCTCAAAGATTCAACTATTCAAATAATTGAACATTAATGAATAATTGAACAAAAAATTTACATTCCATATAAAAAATATGAAACAATTTAAGACATACTCGCTCTTTCTACACACACAAAAACTAATACTTACATGTTTCTTAAGATGACCAGGGTTTGTTAAATTACAATACAGCAATAATGTTACATTGAGAATGCAGATTTATACAACTAATTGTAAAAATAATAAGGTTTTTTGGAAATAAAATTGTGTTGGAATTTTATTTCCAAAAACCTTACAACATTAATGTTATAATTAGTTGCATGATAAATACAATTTTTTAAAAAATGATCTTTCATTGTTTTAGTTTGTTGTAAATAAAATTTAAATTCCAACAAATGTATTAATAAAATATGTTAATTTTTAAAATGGTTGTTAAAAAAATTTGAAAAAATTCAAAATTTTATGAATTTGCATACTTTTTTTTAAAATTATCTTTTATTACTTTAGTTTCTTGTAAATAAAATTTGAATCCCAAAAAAATTATTAATAAAATAGGTTAATTTTTAAAACGGTTGTTAAAATAGTTTGAAAAGATTTAAAATTTTATGAATTTGGATTGAAAATGAGATGGATCATAAGAGAGAAACTAGTGAAATTATCTTACACATCAAACTAAAGGAAAAGACAATATCGGTTTCCTTCAAACCGAGGGAAAAGTATTATGGAGATATCTTAAAATGTGTTTACTTGCAGTATATTTGGTTCTAATTATATCGTTATCTTTTCCTTTTTTTAGTTATAGCATAAACAATAATATCATTAGTTCTCATAATACACGACTTCATTGTTATGAACACAAAAAATTTACATATATCAACTTTAATAAAATATGTGACATTTTTGAGATAATAATGAATATTTTTTACATGATTAATTAAGAATTAGCTAGTAAAAGTTAGTTTAGAAATGCAAATAAAAAATGAATTAAGAAACTCTATAAAGTTGTATGGAAATGAAACTTTATCAGTTAAGAGGTTTATTGTATATTACTTAAAGTTATGACTATGAATTCTTTATGGATACTTTCATCTAACATAATATCATAGATCCATCTTAAAAATGGATAAACAAGTTATACAACATGATGAGAACTTTATACTTACAACGAGAACTCTAGCCATTAAAACTCATATCTTTGTGTCAAAACCACCAAAAAAAATGAATCGAAAAGTGGTGCTATCGGTAGCACCATTTTTTTCGGATCTAAATTTCAACTTTTTGGTAACCTCGGGTGATGCAATGCAGTGTCGCTTTAGTAAAAATCATAAAATAGACCCCTGAATCGAAAATGATAGCACACATTTGTCTTTCCATGGCTAAATTTACAACTTTTTTGACATCTCTGTATTAACAATCGATACCCTTACAACATAAAAGACAAAACAAACCTATAAATTGGAAAAAAGGTGCTTCCATTGACACCCCTTTCATTTGTTAAGTTACATTGGTATAAAATTCTAAACTATGCTCTCAAAATAGTTAAATTAAAAAATAATGTTTATAAAAATTTAAAACAACAAATAAAAACTTTATGAAAAATAATAAAAAATAATAAAAAATTTTAACCCAAAAAAGCATATTTTAAATCATTTTTTTTAATTAATAAAAAAACAAAATAACAAAAAATTGTGCTGATGGTGAGAATTTGATGGTTTTGAAAGTGAGGAGAAGGCACAATTTTGAGAATAACCCCTCCCTTACGCGCTCTCCCCCTCATTATTTCAACATTCACCTCATACCCAAGCCCCCCTCATTATTATAACCTTCACCCCCTACCGAGGTCCCCCTACCGACTACCCCTATCCCATGTTCCCGCTACCCCATTCCCCTACCATCTATACCCCCATAACCCTCCCTTCCCCTATCCCTACCTGCTATCCCCTCCCTTCCCCTATCTCCACATACTCCCCTCTCCCACCTAATCCCAATACCCACCCCACTATGACCTCACGTTCTTTTGCCCACTTATTATCACTCCCCACACACATCCCCTTTTAAAACAATTTAGTATTTGTAGTTTTCTTTATTTATAATATTTTTTATATGTTATAATTTTATAATTTTTTTTATTGTATCTCATTTTTCAATTTTTTTATTTGTATCATTTACCTAGGGTTTTACTCTTACTTTTTATTTTTTAAACATTTCAAACTATATTTGTATATGTTTCGTTTCATTTTTTTTTTCTTTTTTTTCAAAAATGTGTTGAAAATATGTAAAAAAACAATGATATCTTAAAAAAATGTTTAAAGATATCTTTGGGTTAAATTTTGTTTAATATTTTTCTTTCTTGAAATTGTTATGTATTTTTTCATTTTTATAAAAATTGTTTTTTATTTAATTTAAATAATTTTAAGGTATAGTTTAGAAATGTCTTTAAATGTAACCAAATAAAGAAAAGGGGTGTTTTTTTTGTAACATCTCTTTTCAAGCCATAGGTTTATTTTGGAATTTATGTTGCAAATGTGTTAATTGTTATCGCAACAATGTCAAATAAGAAGCAATTTTAGTCTTAGAAAGAAAAATGCATGAAAAACACGTGTTACCATTTTGATTCAAGGGTATATTTTACGGTTTTTACTACAACGACATGGCACTCCATTGCATGAGGTTACCAAAAAGTTGTGATTTTAGTCCAAAAAAAAAGTGGTGCTATCGGTAACACCACTTTTTGGTTCAGGTATTTTTTGTGGTTTTGACAAAAGAAAAACAAGAACAATTTTGGTTCTCATCAAGTTGTATAACTTGTTGATATATTAGCCATCGAGAGGTATCCAATTTCATGAGGTGTAATTTTTTTCTTTGTGTAAAATATTTAAGATAAAAAATACACCTCAAGAAATTGGATCCCTCTTGCTCTCAATAGATTCATGTTTAAGTTAATTTTTTCTTGGTTTCATTTATTTATTTGACGTCACATGAATTTTTGTAATTACATTTTATTTT
Source organism: Pseudotsuga menziesii (assembly GCA_001517045.1). Classification (NCBI taxonomy): domain Eukaryota; kingdom Viridiplantae; phylum Streptophyta; class Pinopsida; order Pinales; family Pinaceae; genus Pseudotsuga; species Pseudotsuga menziesii. Next base: position 77,043 of record LPNX011049705.1, read on the forward strand.
TGGGAAGGTTATGTTACATAACGTAATGTGATAATATATCCCCAATATTGGGTAGAGAGGACCTCTCTACTCTTAGTGCAAAGAGCTACAATAGACATTAATCAAGTCATCCATTTATATTCAGTAAATGCAATCCGATCCTTTTTCAAAGACGTCCTTTTAACACGACTATTGATTATGTTTCTTATAGTTTTTAGTTCCTTGTAATGGTTTTTAATACATTTTTATAGTTTCTTAATGTACTATATATTTTAGACCTTGTTGTCTATTTCCTTGAAAAAATATACCATCTCTTTACCCTTATAGTTTATTAACTTTGAAAATTTTGTTGATTCTCATTTGTAGTTCATCTATAACTCAGTTAGATAATTTTCTAGTCATAAGCTAAACATTGTTATTCTTTCTGGAAGAATGATATGATCCAGACAATTATTACTAACTTACTATTTCTTACATTCGATGCAATATTATCTATGGATCAACACAAAGCCATGTTGCAAACTTTAAAAAGAAATTAAATTCACAATACCCAAGGATAAATCCACCTTAAATGTCATACCCAAGGATAAATCCACCTTAAATGTCATAGAAAATTTTATTTAGCTTTAATAACAAAATCAATAGTACAAGAGGGTTTATTAGTAGTTGACATAATTTTTTTTTTTAGAATTTCCTTGTGAATTAATTCATGGAATGGATGACGATCCTTTCGTAGTCAAATATGCATTCAAGGGACCTTAAACATTATGAATTTTCCATTGTAGCAATAGATTGCTATCATCAGAACACAATGTTATATTCATGATAATACGATCTTGAGTGTGCATAAATAGTAAGCTATCATATAAAAAAGCATTATTTATTGAAACATGACTAGGTATGTAAGGAATTACTACGATTTAAGTGACCTAGTTTATTTGTGTATACTAAATGGGAAGGAAGATGACGATGTTGAGTTGACTAAAATAAATATAAGGAATTATAGAATAAAATTAGGTCATTTCAATGGTGAAATTATAATTGTAGGAATGAATAAATCATTACAAGAAGATAAATAGTTGTACATAACTTAAGTGATGATGGAACAGTGTCCAAACATCTTACATAGTATTGGGAATATCATTCCTTGGAATTATTATGCCAAAAATATAAACCAACCATCAAAATTTGAAATGACAAAAATGATAGAGTGCTACAAGACAAAGTAAAACAATGGTGAATATTGTTCAAGACAGTTGTTTTTTGAGACTCTACATATTGTTTGAAAATATTATCATAAACATAAGGGGTATCATTCTTTGGAACTATTATGTTAAAGATGCAAAGTGACCTTCAGAACCTTGGGAATAACAAAACTGATAGAGGGATACAAGACAAAGAAAGACAATGGTGAAATTATTTTGAAACAATCATTTTTTTAGACTCCACATATTATTTAAAAATATTAGCATAAACATAACACCATCTTTCAAAGGCATAATATACCTTATTGATTGGTTATTTAATTTACTTATATTCTATTGTTTTCTCTTCAAATCAAAATATAAAGTTTTTGGGATGTAATGATCACATATTGTTGTGTGAATTTACATGAAGCAAGAGACAACAACTTAACTACATGGATATAGATGATTCATTTACCAAGGATCTGTTGATTTCCTCTTAGAGGAAAAATTGTTCAAAGAAGTCCAATGGTACCATACGAGTTGCAGAGGAAAGGACATCAAGTCAAATAGGCATCAATCCTGATAATTAGATATTGCCAAACCCATCTAGAGAATCTAGCACAGTATTTTGAGAATATGGTATGTAGATTTATGTACATGTAAATTTTCCTAGATTCTTAGGAATTTTGGTTGAATGAAATATATTAACATTTTTAATTTAGTATTTTTTTTTTCGATTCATCTTTTAAAAGATTTTATAATAAGAGTGCTTATGAATCTTCATCTACTCAAAAGAGATATGATACATCATGTGATCGATTGAGGTCATCTAATCACCATGAAAAGTAGAGGGATAATGATATTCAAACATGGAGAACTATCCCATACCATCCTTTCAACAAAGTTCATCTCGACCACCTTTTGCTCGTAAAATTCTGTGTAAAGTTTAGTTATGATAATATCCATTAATTATAGATGCACATGTTCAATATGTTTGTGTCTGTAGAGGAATGGGGTTAAACAGAGGGCCATAATGGGGCAAGGTGTGGATATCAATATGATACCATTGCTCAAGCGATGAGTAAAGGTTGATCAAGGTGGGTTACTATTAAAGAAGATGTTCATTGTAGACCGATAAGAACCTATACATCAAATGTACCTGGCGATTTTACTTAGGAAAATGATAGTTAGGAATTGACCATTCAAAATTGTACATCTCATCATGGCAAGTTGAAGGGGTGCCTTTCTATTTTGGATCTCCCTACTAAGAGTAGAGAAAGATTGGAGGTTGTTTTGCAGTGCTCATAATTTTTTTGGGTGTATGTTATATTGTTTGCATGTGTGCGGTTGGTGTGTTGTCTGCGACATGCTTGACGATACTTGTCAGTACCTTCATAGAAATGACCTTACAATCATTTTCAATGTAAAAAATGGTTGATTGACCATTTTCGACACGATCCCAGTGAGCCTAAATTTTTGGGCTATTTTTGGGATATTTTTAGGAATTTTCTAAAAATATGTAATTTAGTGTTGGTTAAGGTATTAGGGTCTATTTTCTTATCCATTTTAATGGATTAGGGTATTGGATGTTACAAAATACCTATATTGTATTGTGAGTTATTCATAATGATAATGAAAAAATAGGAGGTGCGGTTCCAAGGTTTGTTGGTGTTCCCAGGTAAGGGTTTCTCAGGTAAATCTCCGTGTTTTATGTGTGAATGTTGTGGTGTAATCTCTATTTTTCTGAAAGAATCTATATGTTTTTATTCTCTACACAGGTTTAAAACTTACATGTGGTATCAGAGCTCGATTATTGGAATCAAGGGGATGCCTTTGTTGATGAGTGGTAAACACGGTTGATAGATCTTGGATTTGTGATAAACCTAGGTTTAGTGGAGCTTTGCAGTGTTGATTTGTGCATTGAAAAATACTGGAGAGAAGTTTGAGAATTGAGATAAATGAATTCAATGTATATAACTTTGAGCTATGGAAGCTCAAAATGGAGGATATTTGTAAAGATCAAGAATAGTGGATTGATCTTGATACGAGTACAAAACCCATTGGAATGTCACAATAAGATTAGTATAAATTAGAAAGAAGAGAAAGAAGTACATCTATACTATGCTTATCAGACTCTGTCTTGTTGAACATATCTGGTAAAGATAGTGCAGTAAATATTTGGGGTAAACTATGGAGTTTCTATCAATCAAAATCCCTTGCAAACAAGTTGTTTCTACAAAATAAATTGTTTCATCTCATAATGGATGAAAATGACACAATAACAGAGCATATATATGTCCACAATTCTCTCTAAGTAAGTCAGATAACCTCTGCTGTCATTAAAATGGATGAAGAAGATAAATGTATTATGTTATTGTGTTCTTTTCCAAACTCCGGGGACAACCTAATTGTTGCAATAGGTAGTGCTAGTTAGGAGACCTTAAAATTTGGTGAAATATTATCATTCCTACTATCATAAGAGATGAGGTGGAAAACCCATTAAAGGAAATTTGGGGTCTAAAATGGGCTTTATAAGAAAATGCGCCAACAATAAATTTTGTGAGTTGGAATTCAAGAACCAATAGAATTTCAATAAAATGAGTCAACCATAATGGTTGAATTGACATATTTGTCATAAAACTAAACTACTTTTTTTGTTCATATTTTCGACATATCTCCCTGTCTTTTTACTCAAATTCCAAGCGAGAGAGCTCGTTGGATGTAGAATTTAATTCCTCATCCAATGAGTACCCACATTGCATACTTTTGATAGACCCTTCTACCCCAAAAACAAGAAATACCTGAAAAAACGTGATGATGATGTCATCATCACATTTTTTTAGGTATTTCTTGTTTTTGGGGTAGCGGGGTCTGTCAAAAGTATGCAGTGTGGGTACTCATTGGATGAGGAATTAAATTCTGCATCCAACGAGCTCTCTCGCTCAGAATTTGAGTAAGAACACAGGGAGATATGTCGAAAATATGAAAAAAAAATAGTTTTTTTCATTCTTGCTCCAAAATTAATAACTATTATTTTATTATTTTCCTTAGGAGGCCCATTTTAGACCTCAAATTTCCTCTAATTATGGATAATCATAACATGGATTTCTGGTATATGAGAGGTCTCCCCCAAGAGAGAAACAAAATAAAGGATCTGGGGGGAGATCTAAATCTAAGGGTAGATCTAAGTCCCCAGGAAAAGGAATAAGGAAGTGTTGGAAATGTGGTTAAGTTGGAAACTATAAAAAGGATTGCAGATCTAAGGATGTTGAGAAAGAAAAGGGATATAAGGATACCCCTTCCAAAAAGGAAAATACCTCCTCCTCATAAGGAGGGTATGTATACCTATATTACACTGGTAATCACTCATAATGTTATATATGGTTGATTGAATCAAGTGTATCATGTCAAATGATCCCTCATGGGGAGTGGTTCTGTATGAAAAAGTAAAACGAAGGAGATGTATACCAGAGAGATGATTCACCATAAAAAATCATTGGACATGGTAGAGTCAAGATACAATTGAAGGATGGAAGGATTAGAACTCTTCCTAGAGTACTACACATTCCAAATCTAGAAAGAAACTTGCTATCTTTCATAAAGATGGATGTTTTCGGTGTAAATGCTATGTGTGGAGATGGTGGTTGTAAAATGGCTTGAGGTTCAATGGTATTGAAGAGGGCAATTCGGTATGGAACTATGTACAAACTATTTGGAAGCACCATCAGTGATGAATGTAACATTTATGTTGTTCCCAAATAAGGAGGTAAAGAAGATAGAACATAAGGTTTTATTTTTCCCAAAATGTATCCTATTTGAAAAAATGACAAGAATATTTGAGGAATATTGCGTATTTTTTTCATAACTTTTTTCTTGTAACTCCGAATCGAGAGAAATTTGGACCATTGGAAAGCTCTTGAAATTATATACAACTTTTCAATTTTGAATTTTTCCTAATTTGTTACCATTTGTCTGGGATGAGCGTTTTAGTAAAAAAACATATTTTAAATGATGCTTTGTTACTAAAACGTCCTCCTTGGACAAAAAATAAGGAATTAGGAAAAACACAAATAAAAAAATTTGTAGATAATTTCAATACATTTCCAATGGTATAAGGTCTGTCCAATTTCGAGTTCTGAGTGAAATGTTATGCCCAAAATAAAAAAGATTCGATGAATCTTTTCACTTTCTATTAAATAGGATACGTTATAGAACATAGAAGAATGTTATGAACCCTGACTACATCAAGAGGAAAGACAATGTTATTTCATCAAATACTGGGGCATATAAAAGAAAATGACCTTCGAGCATTACAAGGTAAAGGTATGGTTGAAGGTATGACTGATTGCACTCTCGATTTTGATTTCTCTAAACATTGCATATATGGAAAACATAATTGAGTAAGATTTGAATTTGTGTGCTACAAGGGTAAAGGGGATTCTATAATTAATACATAGTGATGTGTTTGGACTTGTCGATGTTCCATTATTAATAAAAATTGTGTATTATGTTTAATTTATAAATTATTTCTCAAGGAACACATGGATCTATTGTTCTTGTAAATGTAAATTTGGAGGGAATTCTTCATTGCATTATTTGTATTATTATTATATTTTGTTGGACTTTTATCATACATCCTTTAGGGGATGTTTTCCCCTAAAGGAGGTAAAACCTCCATTGTAAGTCGAGGTAATAATCCCCAAAATAATATTGGAAAATGTTTTTTTTGAGTACTCCTGAGATAGTTCCTCCTAGGTAGGGTCAAAAAATTGGCGCTGTGGACCAAAATGTCACACAAAGGATTAGTATAAATAGGGATATTCCCTCCCTCATTGGGACACACTTCAAGCTCAAGTAATTTCACTCCAAGAAAGAGAAAGACGATTTCTCCATGGAAGAGAAGAAGAAGAAGCTGCAGAAGTTATATTTTGGTATTTCTATCTCCATATGACATTGTACTGGGTGATGCATCTATACAGAAGAAGTTGTTGGGTTTTCTCTCTTATGGCTTCCTAGGATAAAATTATTGTGTCTTTCTTTCGCATTGTGCTTGTTTATCTTTCAACGATCCTATTGTATATGATTATGATGTTATGATCCTAAATGTTTTAAGATATTGAATAACCATTAAAATATAAAATGGAATCATAGACACACTAAAAGAAAGTATTTTGTAGTCTAAATATTGGTACAACTGCAGCTACTGGATATTAGGGTTTCATGCTTGAAAATACGTAGAAGGAAAAATCTAGTTATCTTGGAAGTTTTGCTAAAACCCAAGTTTGGAGAAGGATAAGGAGATGAAATTTTACAAGAAAAATAAGAAATATTTATGTACCTTATGTGTGATTTTCATCCTCATAATAGATAGAATTCAATAGATATGATCGCTACAAAATAAGGGTTTTTCCTCTTCTAGAATTAAGTCTTAAACATGTGACCTAGGGAGAATTGCTATATCTTGGGCTAGGAAGATCCAGATCAAATTTAGTAATATGACGAATATAAGGAATGGAATTTAGTTTATGTGATTCTATTTTAATACATAGAAGTTGAAACAATGACATGTGGAAGTTCATACAAGTTTTCTATACTGAACCAGTCCATAGTGAATTCACCTTAGGAAAATTATCATAAGTTCCGCTGGGTGTATCCAATATTTATCTAACCTATGGGGTTAGAAAGAAGACAAATCATGATATATTGGGATTAAGTTTCATACCTTGATGAGCATAAATTTTGGAGATACATCAGAATTAAGACGAGACACTACAAGACACCATGAGAAGGAACTACGACATCATGTTTTTGGAGTTTCCCTTGATAGAATTTGGAAAGGGACATCATTGGACAAATATCCTCAAGGAGGAATATATATATATATATATATATATATATATATATCCATAAAAAGGTTCAATATTCCTATTTTGGAAAACTGGGGTTTCTCTATGGGAACCTAAGTTATCTATATCCAGAATCAACTTGGGCATCTCAAATTGGTAAGATATATTTCCTTGATATTTCCATTTGAGGGTTTCATATCAAGATGATGAATCACACCGAGGTTGAGTGTAAAGTTGAAGGATAAGATACCTTCTCAGCATGGAAGTATAGAATCTATCTCCTTATAGAAGAGAATGACTTGGAAAAATACATCAATGAGGAGGTTCTAGAACTAGAGGGAGAAGAGGCAAAGGAATGTCGCAAGGAGAACATGATAAGAGCTAAAAGGATTATTACATAATCCATCAAGGATAACCTCATTCCTCATGTATCATCATTGAAGACTCCTAAGAAGATGGTCGATGCTTTGACCCATATATTTGAAGGAAAGAACATCAACCACAAGATGACCCTAAGGAATAATTTCAAGAATGTGAAGATTCAACATTCATAAACCATTCAATATTAGTTCACAAGGGTTTCTCATATCAAGGAACAAGTATATGCCATTGAATAAAATGTTGAATAAGAGGATACCATGATGACCATATTTAATGTAATTCCAAGCTCATGGGATTCATTCATTCAAGGGATATGCACCAAAAATAAAGTAATCAAGTTCAAAAAACTATGGGAGGAATGCACTGAAGAATAAGTTCGATTAGTATCAAGAGAAGAGAAGATTGGAGAAAATGATGGTCAATCTCTAATAGCTTAGGAAAATAAAAATGATGGTAAGAGGGAGGATTACTCTCACAAAAGCATGAAGAAATTACAAAAGAACTATAGATCAATAAGTGATGGAAAAAATATTAGATGCGACACATGTCATGAGAAAAGCCACTTCTCAAAAGATTGTCCTAGAAACAAAGGATCATCGAAGGAAAAAAAGAAGAAAAGGCATCATTCTCACACTGCTGAAGATGATGAACCAATCAAGAAGAGAAAAATAGAGGATTCCTCAAGTGCTGAGGAATATGTACTTTGGTCTAGAAGGATTCAACCCATGATGAAGAATAACTTCTTATCCATCTAAGAATTCGATAAGAAGGGATGCAATTATGATTGATGAAGAAGAAGGGACACCCATATATATGATATAGAAGACTTGCTCAGCACTGGCGATCATAAGTCCTCATATGATATAGAAGACTTGCTCAGCACTGGAGATCATAAGTCCTCAGAATTTGATGATGAAGAAAAGCACAATGTTAGAGACTCTGGCTATTCTTGCATAGATAAAATGATCAAGAGAGAGTCCACCCACCAAACAAACAAATATAAGTGCTTAAATTGCCATTTCATACATACATACATATATATATAGTTAATTAAATGATATAGTTTAGTTGTGTACATATTTATGTTCAGTTGATGTATTATGCAAGTTTGAGTGTCTGCATTTATGAACAGTATACTACTAACTTGCATGTAATGTGTCACATGCCCCAAATTGCAAAAAAAAAATTATAATATTTGAGGAACATTGTGTTAAATTTTATGCTAAGTTGTAATTGATGACCCAGTGGGGTCAAGAATATTTAATGTAAATTCAGAATATTTTATTTATAAATAAATAGATGAGGAGACAACAGCTTAGGGAAGCTTCTAAAAGAGTGTTTACTAGTTAATTGGTGGAGGAGACTGGTTGGAGAGAAAACTGACAAGTGGCAGCATCCTCAAACCACTTCCAACTGTTGCAGGTGGCAACTTCCCTATATTTGTGGTCATGATTCCCCAAGAAAGTGGAATCAGAGCAGGTGTCTCATTAAATGAAAACTGACCCAGAAGACCTAGGCATCTCTATAAAATTTTCCATTGAAGAGAGCTGAGGCTGCTCATTCTAGAGAGATGATCATTCAGGGTGAATGAATTTACTCAAGAGAAATTCAATGGAGGGGATTAATGGAGTGTGTTTGAGGGGTTAACTGCTGAGATTGAACTAGTTGCAGCTTCTAAGCCGAGGTTCATACTGCTGAGAGAAGATTTTGATTAATGAGGTAATTGGACTAGTCAGGTGACAGAGGTCTTATAGTTGCATTTTCCACCCAGTTCTCAGCCAAGAAGACCAGGAACAAGCTCAGGGGTCCTGAGGAAGCGTTATCTGAGCACTCTCCAGGAGTTTGCTTGGGAGGAACATCCTCCTTAAGCTGTTGTCGTATTGTCCTAAATAGGTTCTATTTTATTTTATTGTGTTCAGTTAAATATTTCTTAGTTTTTCTACTACAGGCATGTTAGTATTTTAGGGTTTATGAATGAAGAGTAATTGAGTAATGTTGGATTCAGTAAAATTATAGATTATAGTAGAAATAGAAATGATTATGCGAAAAGTGGAACATATAGAATTAAAAATTCCAAGCTGTATTTTCTCACACCTGAACTCAGGTTGTACTCTAGTATAGCTGGATTGCTTAGGTGAATGAAATGATTCTTTTATTTGAATGAAAATAGTAGATAGATTTTACTTCATTGTTTATGAATTTTACTAAATAGCAGTGCTATGTATTGTCTGCATTTATTTACTTCAACTAACTAAATAGAAAAATAGGTATGAAAGAGAACAATAAATATTATTATTATTCCAGTATTAGTATGCTGATAAAATATAGAAATTATAGTTAACAGAAGTAAAGTAAGTAAATTAGCATCTAAAAACCATGTGAAAAGGAATTTGTGAAATAGTTTATAAACATTAACATTCCATACTAGTGTGTGTCTTTATCCAAGACCAAAGGATTCTTCTACAATCCTTTTGAAATTACAAAATTTACTGAAAGTTAACAATATCCTAGTTTTCGAGTAGGCTGCACTAAAACCCTAAGTATTTTTCTTAACTAAAAACTAGAAGAAAAAATTGTAAAAATTGTTTAGGATTTCTTATTTTAACAGAGCAAGCATCAAACATATAATTGTAATTCATTTCATTATCCATTATCCTATTTTTAAAACAAAGTCAAGAATGTTGTAAGTAGAAACAAGGACTTCATAAACTGTAGGGTTATACAACAATTTTAACCCTTAAAAAGCTGAGTTCTAGAATTAAAATATCATCTCTTAAAGAGTTATTTAAAAATAATTATAAATATAGAATATTAATAAAGACATTACATAGGTAAATCATGGACAAATAAACCAGCAATAGTTAACCAATTGCAATATAAAATCCTTAATCAAGGATAGGCTTATAGCCTGTAAAGTCGAAGGGTCGAAACCCAAGCCTACTAGTAAAACCGATTATACAAAAGTATTTTATATTAAACTATAAATAAGATACATTACGAATAGGAAAAGTAAAACCCAGCTCACTTTACAACTCGACTGTTCCACAGTCTTCATTTCACTAAGTTCAAATGTAAAAAGGACAACTGAAGTAACACTAGACAGAGGTCATTTAGCATCTCTAAGCTTAGAGCTAGGCTCTTTATAAATATTAAACAAAATCTTTTACATCGCTTAAGCCGTAAGGCTGAAACTTCATGACAAAAATGACATTTACATCACGGCTTCAAGAGCCTGTGCTACCTAGCAAAGTATCACGAGGGTTTTAAATAAAACATGGATAATACTTCACAAACTAAAAATCATAAGCAACAGAGAACTGAAGCCTTGTATCCACCCACATGAACCATATCCAACAACCCAAATCGCATGTAGGGAGAACCCTCGATGGGACCGGGGCTTACCAGATGGAAGCCCACGAAAATAACAGGTGCATGAGCTTGCATTTCCACCCATAGCTTGGAGATGGTAGCAGGAGCCTGCAAAACATAAATTTAAACAATATTTAAACTCTGTTCTTAAATTGGTAAAACCCTAACATGGAAAATCGAATGAAAAGAGGAAATGTATAAGGTAAAATTTGTACGTGTGATTTTTTAAAATTGAAGCCGAGAAGGAATTTTCCACCCATCTTGATAGCAATGAACCAAGAAGCAAAAAACCGTTAAGCCAACCCTATGATAGAGGGAGCAAAGAGACGGACTCAAGTTCACAATGCCAAAGCAATGGACGAGCAGTCACAAGAGTAAGACCATTACAGGTTTCGAGCCACTTGAAGAAACCATTAACCACTCTCATAGTGTATTCCTTACTCACAAGAGAACATGAAACCACAAACCACGATACGAAGATTTACTTTACAAGTAGTGCAGACTAAAGTGCCCAACGATTAAGGAGGTTGCAAGTCTCTCATGGCCGCAAAGACTCACAACGCAACCAGCAGGAGGAAAAACCCTTGGATGGAAATGCAAAGGAGTAGGGTTACAACGTTTTAAGTCAACCAACGTATGGAGGAGGCATTATCCATGTGCCCTTCCAAAAATATCAACAAGTGTGGGTCGATTTCTAATGTTAGCGTTGCACAATTGAATTTTAAACTTATCATTTCCAATACCCTTTAACCGTATGTTTGCCAATAATAAAATCATGCCATCGATCAATTAAACTAGTTCAAATGATTGCTAATAATATCAATCATACCATCGATTATATCATGCCTTGGAACTAGTATAGTATAGGATCAAAACTTATAAGGTTTGTTCATGTTACTCTCAACTACATTATAGTAGTTGATAGGTAGGTAAAACTACCTTAGGTTATAAGTTAGGATAATTATTATATCTTAATATTGATAGATTATAAATCAATATAATATTATAACATTGCAATAATAATTGTATCATGGTTATAATATAAATACTATGAATACAGATTGTCTACTAGCTGTTCCAAGAAGATATTCTTTCTTGCAACAAATCAAACAAGTTTGGTAATGTGTCAGAACTAGTAAAGGAAAATAATGTATAGATATGATTCTTAATAGACTGGAAAAGCCTTAAACTTCTCCACATAAAAACTTGATGTTGATAAATGAGGGAGTCTTCAAGAATACTGAAGACTAACTTTATTTAAAGAGTTTCTGTTAAGAAGCTAATCACTCATTGTAAACTTTACCATTGAAAAACATAAGAATATGTTCATACATAAAGAGAAGTACACTTCAGTATTAAAGTAAAAATAGCAGTAAGATCATGAAACAGTCAAAGTAATTATGTACCAAGACCATGAGCTCTAAGCTCACTGTGGGAATCTATAATTGACCATGTACTATAATTTATAAAAGATAATCATTTTATGACTGAAGGAACCTTGGAAGAACTTACTCTTTTAAAAGCATTGATTATGTCAAGATAAAAGGTCAATATGGCTTTAGATATAAATACTGTCATAGATTTAAAACAACGAAATAAATTTACTTTACCTCTTTGGAGACTTGCAGATTAAATAATCGATTCTTATACTAGCATCTTAACATGCTAGGGAAGTACTTTCTCAACGTAATTTAAAATAAACACCTACATGACCTTATTCTTACCTGCTAAACCTATAAGAACAACAGTCCATTTGATTTAGCAGAACGCTAAGTAAGCCCCGATCTCAAACAAGGTTTCTCACCTACTTGACAAAAGTAAATCGTGAGTATATCTATCAGCAACTAAATGCAAGTCCTCTTTCTATCACATTTGAAATAAAGTTGTAAAGTTAACACAGGTGTTTAATATTACATCCTTTTTGGTACAGATTTTATGTTATTTGAAACTAACCCTTAAATTTTGTTAAATTGTTTCATTTTCTGCTAACCGCTAGTAGTTACTAAACTGCGACTTAAGACATTTTATGTCACTTTAAATTTTTTTAATTTTTACGAAATTTTGGGTCATTACATGTGGTATCAGAGCACAAGGTTCAAACACTAGGCCTTAATGAAGCTCAACTTGCTTATATGGAACAATAAATTTAAATCATTATGTTGATGTTGTTTTCTTTAAATGATATTCACAGAGAAATTTGTTTCTGAGTTAATGACAGGTATGGAAAGATTGGAAGAATATGCGGAAGAGGAATCTCCTTACACTGAATGAGATAATCTAGAAAAGAACCTATACAAGAAGATATAACCAATAATTCTTTCGAACTACTACAAACAGTTAAAGAATTAAAATCAGAAATGGAATCAGTTAAGAAAGAAAATGAGAGGATTCTGAGAGCTCAGGAGGAGCTGAATCAGATCTTAATAGAAAGATTTCATACTGAGGCGAAGGGTGAAAGAGTTGATTATGAAGATATAGGTTATCAACAGAAGTATAAAAAGACTAAACAGATTAAAAATCAAAGTAGCTCATCTTCTGAAGTATATGGTAATCTACATAACTCTCATTATACTAGTGATAGTAGTGAGGATAACCACCATACTAGGAAAAGGAAATATAAACCTTATGAAGAAATCTCTGGGGAGTTCAAGAAGATCAAGTTGCCAACATTTAATGGAGAAACTGAAAAAGGGGAGGAAGCAGAATCTTGGCTATCCGAGATGAAGAAGTACTTCTAGATTTATAACTATTCTAATCAACTGAAGGTTAGGATGGATATTTATAACCTTACAAGGAAAGATGATATATGGTGTTAGGACTTAAAAAGAGTGAAAGGTATAAGATAGAAAAACATAAATTGGAGCACATTCAAGAAATACTTCAAAAAGAAATGTTTATCTGAACAGTACTATGAAGAAAGGGCTAAAGAATTCTATGAGTTAAAACTAGGTTGTAACACCCTGGTTTTGACCCTGACACATTAAATAAACATGATACATATATTGTAAATAATCATGGTGCAGAGCTAAAGGCCAAGGCCCCACCATCGATTGGTTATGTTAGGTTTCGGATTGAAATTGTCACTGATGGTATATCGAGGCATTCGGCATAAATATTAAGTTGTGGCATCATGTAGCTATGCATTTAATTAAATAACCCAACCAGCTATGTTCACTGCAACTAAATTGAGAAGGGGCATGATTCTCATGAGGATAAGGAGGAGGGGGAATGTTAAACCTTAAGCCATGGGTGGGGGGAAAGCCATGTGTCACCACTCATTTTGATTTGATAATATTCCCTTGTCTTATCCAACTACCACTTTAATGTTCTGCTGAGTAGTTGAGGCAGTTATTGTTGGGGAGTGGGGTGTGGCAGGTTTGTCAGTCCTTGAACACACGCACACTCCACTAGAAAATCAAACCTCACATTGGGTAGAGGAAGGAAAACCCTCCATTATTCCACCCTCTCCATGACGGTGTTGAAAAACACTCCCACACTTCCCACTCACCATTCTCCATTACCGCTCATCCTCACGCAGGGGGATGTCCTGTTCCTCACGCAGCCAGGAGGGGAGCCATTTCGAATGTCATTCACATTCTCCACAGAGTGGCATTGGGTGTGTTTTCCCTTTGAATTTCAGGGTCTGGTGTAAACTTCTCTCACGCACAGGTTGGAAGTCTGTTTTTTCTTCCCCATTGTGATCTGTGTAAGCTTTTCCGGTGGCTTCGTTGTTCCGAATGGGTTGTTGTTTCCCCACATTTGTCAGCTGTGGTTGCTGTTATGTTTTGGGGCTGCTGTAGGTTGGTTGGGAATCATTTTGTCCATGATAGGGCTAAGAACAAATCAAGAGTAGTTTTCCCTTGTACAAGCGGTATGCTGGTTGACTGCATGCATGTAGTGGTTGGTCTTCGGATTTTGTTGGGAGTAGGGATGAGGGCTTGGTTTGCTTGATAAACTTAGTGTGTTTGGGAACCACACAGACTGAGCTAGAGGGCTGGCTTTCTTCTCCACAACCCCTGAATAGCACAGGAAGGGAAGTCAAGGCCCGAGGGACTGTGTAGCAGAGAAGGGACTGATTCCTTGTGTTGGGTGTGTGTGGGTGTCTTAGAAGTCAGACTAGTTCTAGTGTAGGTGTCCCTAGCTCCATAATGAGCTCACCAACTTAGCATTTGTCCTTTCCCAACTCCTAGATGGCCTGATAAACCCAACTGTGTTAGCTTGGCATGTTTTGTTATCTTGGATATGTGTAAGCCTGCTAGTTCCTTATTCCTTAGGGGATCATGCCCGGCTCAGGGGTGGCAGTGTTGCTGAGAGATTAAGGAGCACACTGGCCTATGGTTGGGAGGAACGTTGCAGCGACGTAGCTGGTTGCGGATCAAGTTATCTATAAGATAAGTATTCTTGCCTAACTTGCGTCTGCAATCATATTTACCATTGATGAATGATTATATACATGTTAAATGCCAATATGTATATACGTGAATGCTGATTGATATGTTTTGCAAAGGATGTGCTCAAGGAAATAACACCAAGAACCCATTTCCAAGCAACAACAATAAAGAAAAAGGAATCTTGGATATTGTTCATTTAGATGTATGTGGTCCAATTTCGGCCATTTCACTAATCGGGTATGTTTATTATGTTTCTTTTATAGATGACTACTCCCACAAGACTTGGATTTACTTAATTAAAGGAAAAGATCAAGTATTTTAAAAATTCAAAGAATTTAAGGCTCTTGTGAAAAACTTATCGAAAAATAAGATCAAGACCTTGATATCCAACAATGGAGGAGAATTCATTTCCAAGGAATTCAAATATTTTTGCAAGGAATCTACGGTTAAGACAGAGCTCACCATACCCTATAATCCTCAAGATAATCTACTAGTAGAAAAAAATAAAAGAACCCTTATGGAAGTTGTGAAATCCATGATTCATGACTAAGACTTACCCATGCACCTATGGGTTGAAACAGCTAGAACCATAGCATATGTTCATAACAAAATTTCTCATAGTGCTCTTGGGAACAAAACTCCAAAAGAAATGTTTACCAGGGAGAATCGTGAAGTCAAACACCTAAATATTTTGGATTTCATGTGTTTATACATGTTCCAAAGGAGAAAAGAACAAAATTGGACCCTTCCAAAAAGAAGGAAATATTTGTTGGATATAATGATCAATTGAAACCTTATAGAGTATAAATTCCAGGTCATCCTTATATTGATATCAACATAGATGTTATATTTTATAAATTTTGAGCTTTCAATAAGTCTAGGAAGAACCATATCAATGAAGATCAAGAAGAAGAACGTGAAGCTCCTAGAATTGAAGAAAACTACAAAATTCCAGTCCGTAACGTTGAAGAAGAACATATACCAGAATACCATGTATGATAGAGCCTCAAAGGCCTATGGAGATACCTCGGGAGATGATCTCACAGAATAAAAAAAAACATATTGGGATCGTGATGTTATTCAAGGTACAAAAAAATATGGAGCTCCAAAAGGAAGCAAGAGATCAAGGACCCACTCTAGCTATGTGAACTTGATGTGTAATCTTGTTGATGCAGAGCCTACCCATTTTGAAGAGGATACAAATAATAAGGAATGGATGGATTCAATTCTTGAAGAATAGCAATCGATTATAAATAGTGATGTCTGGGATGTAGTACCAAGACCAAGAGAGAAATCAATTGTTTCTTCAAATAGTATATTCAATACAAAACACTCGGCAAATGGAAGTATTGAGATGTACAAGGAAATATTTGTATCTCGAGGATTCTCACAGAAATAAGGAATTGATTATGAAGAAAGTTTTTTACTAGTATCAATATATACTTCAATTAGAACAGTTATTTCCTTGAAAGTCAAGATGAAAGGGAGGCTACACCAAATGGATGTAAAGACGACATTTCTAAATGGTGTGATAGAATAAAAAGTAAACATTGAAAAACCTATAGGTTTTGAAACCCATGATAGAAACTCACATGTATGTAGATTGAAGAAAGGACTATATGGGTTAAAGCAAGCACCAAAAGCATGGTACAAAAGAATGTATGGATTTCTGATGAGCTTGGGATTTACCAAGAGTAAAGCAGATTCCAACCTATACTATAAGGTTTCCGATGAAGGTAATCATGATTCTATTGCTATATGTTGATGATATATTCCTAATAGGTGAAGAGAATATTATAGATGAATGTAAGAAGAAGCTTGCTACAGAATCTGAAATGAAAGATATTAGCATGATGCACCATTTTCTCGGTCTTGAAGTATGGCAGTTCGAAGATGAGATTTTCCTACACCAAGGAAAATATGGTGTTTAAGTACTAAATATATTTGGGATGTTAGATTTCAAATATATGAACACTCTGATGGTGACCAACTTGAAGTTGTTGAATGATGATTCCTCAGATATGGTCGATGTTACATTATATCGACTGATTATTGGCTCTTTGATGTATTTTATGAATACTCGACCATATATATGTTTTGTTGTAAACACACTGAGTCAGTATATAGGGGGGTTTTGACATGTTTACTTAGTTGTAACAAAACATGTGACGAGTTACATTAAGTGTACACTAGATTGCAGCCTCAGATATGCACTGGATAGTGATATTAAACTTCATGGTTATACAGATTCATATTAAAATGGGAGCACCAATGAAAGAAATAGTACCTTAGGATGTCGTTTTAGTTTGGGATTAGGTGTGATATCATGGCTCAACAGAAATCAAACTTGTTTTTCTCTCAGTATAGAAGACGTTGAATACATTGTCGTAAGTTCATCCTGTAGTTAAGAAGTTCGTCTTCCCAAGTTGTTGATAGGATTGTTCAATATAGAGATGGATGTGATTGATATCTAATGCGATAATAAGAGTTGCATCAATTTGAAAGACAAACTCATATTTCATGACAAGTCCAAACACATAGAGATAAAATTTCATTATATTCAAGACATGGTGCAGAAGGGTGTTGTATAGCTCTGATATGTTCGTACTAAGGAATAAGTGTTCAATGTATTCACTAAGCCTCTATCTCATGTAAAGTTTGAATAGTTTTGAGACAATCTTGGGGTAATATGCAAGGAACTTGCTTGAAAGAGGTAGTAATGGTGTGGATGTGGTAGTGGTGCCTATTTCAGTGGTGTGGTAGCTCAGTCTAGGATTGGTATGTTAGCCTGATAAGGCCTAGTTGATCCCATTTAGATTGGTATATAAATACTGATAAAGCTTGGTTGATCCTAGGGGGCTTAGTAAGTTAGACAAGGCTTGTTTGGTCTCTAGGTAGATCATTATGTTTGTCTAAGCTTGGTTGATCCAAAAGAATTAGTAATGTAGACAAGGAAAGTTGGGTCTACGAAAGTTACCACCGTGATGATTCTTTAGATGGTTCTAATACTCTATGAATATGATGTGGTTGTGGCTCAAACACGTTTTGCTGTTGATGTTGATGTTGTTGTGGTCTGAGGACCTTTGTTGATGATGTTGATGTGGTCGTGGTCCTAGGAATTTGTGATTATCATGTTGATGCGGTTTTGGTCCTAGAACTTTGCACTGATGATGTTGATGTGGCTTTGTTCCTAGCACTTTCTGCTGATGATGTTGATGTGGTTGTGGTTCCAACACTCTATGTTCATGATGTTGATGTGTTTGCGGTCCTAACACCTTGTGATGATGTTGTGTTGGAATTTTATGCTAATTATGATGATGTTGTTATAGGATTTCTATGTTGATGATGCAGATGATGATCTAGGATTTATTTGTTGATGATGTTGTTTTTAGCACTAACATGCTAATGTTGTTGTTGTTGTTTTGGTATACATATACTGATTATGTTGCAGATGATGATAATGTCCCAGTATTCACATATTAGTGATGTTGTAGATGATGATGATGTCCTAGTATTCACATACTAA
Organism: Pseudotsuga menziesii; assembly: GCA_001517045.1. Lineage (NCBI taxonomy): Eukaryota > Viridiplantae > Streptophyta > Pinopsida > Pinales > Pinaceae > Pseudotsuga > Pseudotsuga menziesii. Next base: position 95,722 of record LPNX011049705.1, read on the forward strand.
TGATATTGCAGATGATGATGATGTTATAGTATTCACATACTGATGATGTTGCATATGATGACGATGTTATAGTATTCACATACTAATGATGTTGAAGATGATAATGATGTTTTGTTATGATGATGATGCTCCATGATGATGATATTCAATAATGAAGAGGATACTTATGATTATTTTGTTACAAAACTTACTATGACATATAGATCCACCGGTCAGTTGTACAACAGTAGATATGGTTGTTGTTCTTGATGTAGAATACCTTCCTTGTTAAGAGGGAGTGTTGAAATAATGTAATTGTGAAAAACATTATAATTGTACTTTTTATAATATTTTTATTATCCATCCTTTTTGGATATGTTGTTCCTCTTATTAGGGATTTCATTGATTTAATTGGTCATGTAAAGTATTGAGGGAAAAACTTTGTTGCAAGTCAGTTCAATAGTACCCAAAAAAGAATTATTAAAATGTATTTTTATGTATCCCAGGTCAAATCAGCCTTGTTGGGAAGGTGAAGTCAACCAGGTTGGGTTATTAGACTTCACAATCAATGTGTATAAAGAGATGAGGCACCATCCTCATTTGGAAATACTCACAGTTGAAGTGATTTCGCTATAGAGAGAAAGAGGATTCCATCTGGAGGAGGAGAGACATTCTATCTTAGTCTTGTGGTCTTACACTGTACTTGGTTTGATTCTTTATCGAGGAATTTTGCTGAGTTTTCTTCCCCATGAGGGTTTTCTAGTATAAATATTTGTGTCTTGTTTGTCTTGTTGTGCTTGTCATTCTTTTAATGATCTTCTTCTTATTGTGCATAAATTTTTTAAAAATATAACAACTTAGAGAAGCTTACGTATATAACTTCTCACTAGGTTACAAAGAGGTATAACATGGCAGGAGGTCTCCTTGGAATCAAATAATTATTAAAGGAGCCATCAAAGTCTACTTGAAAAAAATATTGTACAAAGTGTAAATTAATCCAAAATATGGTCACCGACAAACCACTTATATTTTTGGAATTTCATAATCAGTAATGGAATATCTATTTAAAATATTGTGCTTAATATCAAATTCATGTCACCTTGTGAAATGAATCAAAGGAAATAAATATTAGCATACCTTTTATTTATCTAGCATGCACCCACCACTCTCCAATACCCATACTAATTCATACTATCCATCTAGAAAAGGTTGTTCTAGTAATGAATCTATGAGTTAAAAACCAAAACAATTATGCAAATATGGACAAATTAAACACAAGTCTCAATGCAAGAAACTAGAAAAGATAGAGTCACAATAACTAATTAAAACCCAAATGATTTGCTACATTCTTCTCATTTATTTTATACATAGTTGCAAGATATATGTCAACACATTGTTGCAAAGTAATAGAATATATTTATATAACCCTTTTTTATTACAGTGCATATATAAAATTTAAAGGTTGGATATTTTGTTGGAACTTTTTAGAAAGAATATAGGATAGACTAGATGGTAACTTTGGGGATTCTAGTTTGATTTAAATTATAACCTATGATGTTTTACTTTTAGATTAACATGTTTTGAAATATGGTCAATCTTAACATAGAAAGAGTGACGAATAAATTAATAGATATATTTTTATTGATAGATAGATTTTAATAGTCTTTATAACTTTACTGGATTGAAATTATGCAATCTATCAAATACAATTTTATCAAATAAAAAATATTTTACATAATGTAAATTAGAAATCACTAATTTTTATTAGGCTTTAGTTATAAATCTTTCACTTTGTGTACATGATCCATATCTCTATCTTCTAGATTCCACTTCATAAGATCCAAATCTCAGGCATTTCGTAAAATAATATTTTCAATTATATAATGTATCAAACATGAAATTAGCTAAGAACATGTTTAATTCTTATTAAGGTAAATACCATTGTTTCTTGCTACAACATTATTGAAGGTCAAGATCTATGTCCCGTATTTGACCATGTCTTGAAATTAAAAATTATCTATTTTGGAACTTTGGAAACTCTAAACATAGGTTTGATAACAAGTGGTTCAAATTGATTAAGGCCTACATAAAGAAACAAAATTTGAAACAAAACTATCCAAATTTTAAAATGACAAATACTTTCTAGTCAAAGTTATAACCACCATTCATGGGTATCTTGCCTAAAACTTCTATCCTTTGTCTCTCCAAACTTTTGTTGTTAAAAAATCAAACATTAATGAATGGTTAAAGAATAAGTTGAGATTGATGTATGTTACCTAAAACATGGACCCCTTTTTTCTCAAAGATTCAACTATTCAAATAATTGAACATTAATGAATAATTAAACAAAAAATTTACATTCCATATAAGAAATATGAAACAATTTAAGACACACTCGCTCTTTCTACACAGAAAAAAACTAATACTTACGTCTTTCTTAAGATGACCATGGTTTGTGAAATTACAATACAACAATGATGTTACATTGAGAATATAAATTTATACAACTAATTGTAATAATAATAAGGTTTTTTGGAAAGAAGATTGTGTTGGAATTTTATTTCCAAAAACCTTACAACATTAATGTTATAATTAGATGCATGATAAATACTACTTTTTTTTTTTAAATTATCTTTCATTGCTTTAGTTTCTTGTAAATAAATTTAAATTCCAACCAATGTATTAATAAAATATGTTAATTTTTAAAATGGTTGTTAAAAAAATTTGAAAAAATTCAAAATTTTATGAATTTGCATATATTTTTTTAAAATTATCTTTTATTACTTTAGTTTCTTATAAATAAAATTTGAATGCCAAAAGAATTATTAATAAAATATGTTAATTTTTAAAACGTCTTTTATTACTTTAGTTTCTTGTAAATAAAATTTGAATGCCAAAAGAATTATTAATAAAATATGTTAATTTTTAAAATGGTTGTTAAAAAAGTTTGAAAAGATTCAAATTTTATGAATTAGATTAGTATAAATTAGAAAGAAGAGAAAGGAGTACAATTATACTATGCTTATCAGACTCTGTCTAGTTGAACATATCTGGTAAAGATAGTGTAATAAATATTTGGGGTAAACTATGGAGTTTCTATCAATCAAAATCCCTTGCGAACAAGTTGTTTCTACAAAAGAAATTGTTTCATCTCATAATGGATGAAAATGACACAATAACAGAGCATATATATATATGTCCACAATGCTCTCTAAGTAAGTCAGATAACCTCTGTTGTCATTAAAATGGATGAAGAAGATAAATGTATTATGTTATTGTGTTCTTTTCCAAATTCCTGGGACAACCTAATTGTTGCAATAGGTAGTGCTAGTTAGGAGACCTTAAAATTTGGTGAAATAGTATCATTCCTACTATCATAAGAGATGGGGTGGAAAACCATGGATAATCATAACATGGATTTCTTGTCTATGAGAGGTCTCCCCTAAGAGAGAAACAAAATAAAGGATCGTGGGGCGAGGGGGGGGATCTAAATCTAAGGGTAGATCTAAATCCCCATGAAAAGGAATAAGGAAGTGTTGGAAATGCAATTAAGTTGGGAACTATAAAAAGGAATGCAGATCTAAGGATGTTGATAAAGAAAAGGGATATAATGATACCCCTTCCAAAAAGGAAAATACGTCCTCCTCATAAGGAGGGTATGTATACCTATATTACACTGGTAATCACCCAGAACGTGATATATGGTTGATTGAATCAGGTGTATCATGTCATATGATCCCTCATGGGGAGTGGTTCTGTATGACGAAGGAGATGTATACTAGAGAGATGATTCACCATAAAAAATCATTGGAAATGGTAGAGTCAAGATAAAATTGAAGGATGGAAGGATTATAACTCTTCCTAGAGTACTACACATTCCAAATCTAGCAAGAAACTTGCTATCTTTTAGAAATATAGATGTTGTCAGTGTAAAGATTGTGTGTGGAGATGGTGGTTGCAAAATGTCTTGAGGTTAAATGGCATTGAAGAGGGGAGTTCGGTATAGAACTATGTACAAAATATTTGGAAGCACCATCAATGATGAATGTAACATTTATGTTGTTCCCAAATAAGGAGGTAAAGAAGATAGAACATAAGGTTTTATTTTTCCCAAAATGTATCCTATTTGAAAAAATGACAAGAATATTCAAGGAATATTCTGTATTTTTTGCATAACTTTTTTCTCGTAACTCGGAATCGAGAGGACTTTGGACCATTGGAAAGGTCTTGAAATTATATACAACTTTTTCAGTTTTGAATTTTTCCTAAATCATTACCGTTTGTCAAGGACGAGCATTTTAGTAACAAAGCATCTTTTAAATGATGCTTTGTTACTAAAACGTCCTCCTGGGACAAAAACTAAGGAATTAGGAAAAACACATAACAAAAACGTTGTAGATAATTTCAATACCTTTCCAATGGTATAAGGTCTATCCGATTTCGACTTTCGAGTGAAATGTTATGCCCAAAATACAAAAGATTCGATGAATCTTTTCACTTTTTGTTAAATAGGATACTTATAGAAGAGAGAATAATGTTATGAAACCTGACTACATCAAGAGGAAAGACAATGTTATTTCATCAAATACTGGGGCATATAAAAGAAAATTACCTTCGAGCATTACAAGGTAAATGTATGGTTGAAGGTATGGTTGATTGCACTCTCGATTTTGATTTCTCTAAACAATGCATATATGGAAAGGATAATATACCTTTTGAGCATGGAAGTATAAAATCTATCTCATTATAGAAGAGAATGACTTGGAAAAATACATCAATGAGGAGGTTCTAGAACTAGAGGGAGAAGAGGAAAAGGAACATCACAAGGAGAACATGATAAGAGTTAAAAGGATTATTGTAGAATCCATCAAGGATAACCTCATTCCTCATGTATCATCATTGAAGACTCCTAAGAAGATGGTCGATGATTTGACCCATCTATTTGAAGGAAAGAACATCAACCGCAAGATGACCCTAAGGAATCAACTCAAGAATGTGAAGATTCAACATTTCCTAAACCATTAAGTATTAGTTCACAAGGGTTTCTCATATCAAGCAACAATTATAGGCCATTGAATAAAATGTTGAATAAGGGGAGATCATGATGACCATATTTAATGTAATTCCAAGCTCATGGGACTCATTCATTCAAGGGATATGCACCAAAACTAAAGTAATCAAGTTCAAAAAACTATGGGAGGAATGCACTCAAGAATAAGTTCAATTAGTATTAAGAGAAGAGAAGATTGGAGCAAGTGATGATCAATCTCTAATAGCTTAGAAAAATAAGAATGATGGTAAGAGGGAGGATCACTCTCACAAAATAATGAAGAAATTACAAAAGAACTATAGATCAATAAGGGATGACAAAAATATTAGATGCGACACATGTCATGAGAAAATCCACTTCAAAATATTTTCCTAGAAACAAAGGATGATCGAAGGAAAACAAAAAGAAAAGGCATCATTCTCACACTGCTGAAGATGATGAACCAATCAAGAAGATAAAAATAGAGGATTCCTCAAGTGATGAGGAATATGTACTTTGGTCCAGAAGGATTCAACCCATGACGAAGAATAACTTATTATCCATATAAGAATTCGATAAGAATGGATGCAATTATGATTGATGAAGAAGAAGGGACACCTATATATATGATATAGAAGATTTGCTCAGCACTAGCGATCATAAGTCCTCAGAATTTAATGATGAAGAAAAGCACTATGTTAGAGACTCCAGCTATTCTTGCACGGAGAAAATGATCAAGAGAGAGTCCACCCACCAAACAAACAAAGATAAGTGCTTAAATTTCCATTTCACACACACACACACACACACACACACACACACACACACACACACACACACACACACACATATAGTTACTTAAATGATATTGTTTAGTTGTGTACATATTTATGTTCAGTTGATGTATTATGCAAGTTTGAGTGTCTGCATTTATGAACAGTATACTACTAACTTGCATGTGATGGTTAAGTAGCATTTGGTGTTGTACATAATTCCATTTCTACTTATTTATAATGAAACTTCATTTCTGACATATTGGGAGATGTGCACAGTCTTAATAATTTTTTGGTAGAGATGGAAGGCATCTAGAAAGTTACCATACATATATGGGATATGGATAAATGTTGCATTGGATAGTATATTTACATGACTTTGTGCATAATAACTTGTCATTATTAATATGTTTTGAAAAATATTAAATGTTTCTAATCATTCAACTGAACTTGACTTGTAGGAAGAATCGTATGCAATCACCTACGAGAGAAGAATGATGAGGCTTGTTACAAAGATTAAGTGATGATGGTTCAACCATAAAAATAAAAGAACATTCAATACAACAAAGTCCATGAAGAGGAACCTAATATGAATGAGCAAAAAATACCCGTAGTACACCTTAAGAGGCGAACACCCATAAGAGAAGACCAGCTTCAGCACGAGAGATCATCCAAGTAAAGAAAAGGATCGTTCTCTAGATGTGACTTCAAGAGAAAGTAGGAGGCCTTGGACACACTCTAGTTATGTGGAATTGTTGTGTGACATCATTGATACAGATCCTTCTAGCTATGAAGAAGCAATAGAGAATAAATAATGGAAAGAGGTTATGATCAAAGAGTACCGGTTGATCATGGAGAATGATTTTGAGGATGCGATTATGAGGTGTGAGGATTGCAAGGCTACACTGATGACATCTAACTAGAATTTTTTGCATAATCCTACTTCAGAGATAGTTGATGCCATAGTATACAGGAAGATGATTGGTTCATTGATGTACTGCTTTGTGATGAATACTTGGATCCAGTACATGGTGGACCGGAGACATGTTGACATAGTTGCATAAAAGCACATCCTAAGGTACCTGGAGGGTGAAAATGAGTATGGACTCAAATAAGAGAGATATTAGAGTATTTTCCTACAAGATATGTTGAATTCGATTGGGATAGTAGTGCTACAAATATGAAGAGCACTTCAAAGTGTTGCATGAGATTGAGGTCTGACATGATTTCTTGGTGTAGCAAGACTTGGATGAGCGTAGCACCGATTACATCTAAGGTAGAGTATATTTAAACTTGTTCAACAAGCTGCAAGGTAGTGTGGATTTAGAAGCTACTTGCGATACCGTTTGATGTCGAGTTAGAGATTACTTGTGTGTCGTAGCACATTGATATCTGATATCACTATATCCAATATATAGTGCAAAGAGGAGTAGTGAAGCTCCAATATGTTGCGATAGACGAGCAGATAGCCGATGTCTTGAACAATCCTCTAGAGAAAGTGAAGTTTGAACACTTCATGGATAAGAATGGAGTTGTGGATATTGGTTTCCATTGTGAGAAGAAATTCCTAGGTGGTTCCAGGCTTGCATTTAGTATGAAACAAAATTGAACCTGTAGAGATCCACATTCAATATGAAATAGGACTGACCTTGTGAATACATCTAGTATGAAACATGATTGGATATGTGAAGTCCTAGATAGAGCTAGGATGGAATTTGGTATGAAACATGACTGGCCCTGCATAGATAAACATTCAGTATGAAATAAGACTGAACCTGTGAAGACATCTAGTATGCAATAAAAATGGCTCTATGAAGTCCTAGATAGTGCTAGGCCTGCATTCAGTATAAAACATGGCTGACCCTTTAGAGATCCACATTTAGTATGAAAAAGGACTCACCCTGCAAAGGAATCCAATATGAAAAAGGACTGCAGAGATCCATATTTAGTATGAAAAAGGACTGACACTGCGTAGGCATACCGTATGAAAAAGGATTGGCACTGCAAAAATATGCATTTAGTATGAAACAAGAATGACCCTGCAAAGGAATATAGTATGAAAATAGACTAGCACTGTAGAGATCTACATTCAGTATAAATGAGACTAACCTTGCAAAGGAATTCTGTATAAAACATGATTGACACTGTAGAGATATGCATTCAATATGAAACAAGACTAGAACTACAAGGTACATCTAGCCTATGAAAAAGGTATGGAATTATATGAGGTACAACCATCATGAAAAAGGGATAGAACTGTACAGATATGTTGATGAAACTTAGATGGGATATAGGCCTACATCCATCTTGAAATAGGGATCGATCTATAGAACTTCTGAGGACATATAGATTCAGGAGATGTCATTAGTCAATGGTCACCGAGATGAGAACTATTGTATCTGTGATGATGATACAGAGTAATGATGATTGAGAGACGATGATGTAATAAGGATGATGTATAGAGATTGTGTCTAGTTGTGGTGATGACTAGGTCAGAAGAATAAATTCCTTGTTAAGAGGGAGTGTTGTTGTAAATGTAACTTCAAAATATATTCTTCATTGTATTATTTGTATTATTATTATTATATTTTGTTGTACTTTTATTGTACCTCCTTTTGTGGATTTTTTCCCTCAGATCAGAAGGTTCAATTAATGTAATTTGGTATGTAAGAGTGAAGGTAAAACCTCTGTTGCAAGTCAGGGAAATAATCCTGAAAACAATATTGTAAAATGTATTTTTTGAGTACCCATAGGATAGGTTATCCCAACAGGGTCCAGAAGTTGTCCCTGTTGGACCAAAAGGTCACACACATGAATAATATAAATAGGAAGGTTCCCTCCCTCATTTGGACACACTGCAAGCTCAAGTAAGTTTGCACCAAGAAAGAGAAAGATGAGTTCTATGTGGAAGAGAAGAAGAAGAAGAAGCCACATAAGTTATCTTTTGGTATTTCTATATCCATCTGACATTGTACTAAGTGGCGAATCTATACAGAAGAAGTTTTTGGGTTTTATCCCTTGTCGATTCTCAGGTTAAAATTCTTGTGTATTTATTTTATGTTATTCTTGTCTATCTTTCAGTGATCCTATTGCATATGGTTATGATGTTATGATGATAAATGTTTTAATATATTGAATAACCATTAAACTATAACATGTATTTCCTTTGAAATAAATATAAAGTATTTGCTAAGTTTAAAGAATTTAAGGCTCTTATAGAGAATCAATAAGAAAAGAAAATAAAGGTGTTGAGGATAGGTAATGGTGTAGAGTTTAGCAGGAATTAACTTGAGTACTTATATAAGAAGTATGGTATAGAAATTCAAAATACTAATACATACACACCCCAATAGAATGGAGTTGCCCAGAAAATGAATAGGACATTGATGGAAAAAGCAAGAACCATGCTAAGAAATGATGGGATAAGACGATAATTATTGGCAGAAGTAGTGGAGACAACATGTTACTTGGTAAATGTATCACTCACATTATAATTGATTGATAAAACTATACAAGAGGTATGGACTAGTAACAAAATCTCTATTAAGCATCTCAATTTTTTTGGATGTGATTATTATGTACATGTTCCAAAGGAGAAAAGGAGAAAGCTAGATAACAAATCTGAGAAATGCATTGTTATTGGCTGTAAATATGGTATGAAATGTTATAATATTTGGAATATTATAAATAAGAATATTGTTTATAGTATAGACATTGTGTTTAGAGAAGTGAAATAAAATAGAGTTTGAGTTATAAGGTGAAGAATCTGAATCAATAAAGGAAGTTGAATCATAAGAAAAAAAGAAAAGAAAATCATACCCTAGTTTTGAGGATATCATCTACAGAAAGCAGGAAACCAGCAAGGTATTCCTCTCCATATTTCCACTCTCATTTTTATTTTTCTATTACTGATGATGATCCTAGAAATGTGAAGGATGTTGTTGATTCAGACGATAGTGATCTATGGAAGAAGGCCATGGTTGAAGAAATGGATTCCTTGGACAAAAATGAAGCTTGGGATATAGTCCAGTTACCAACTGGAAGAAACTTTGTTGGGAGAAAATGGTTGTTGAAAAAGAATTTGAATGCATAAGGTAAAGTGGAACAATACAAATCCATCTTGGTAGTAAAATGGATATTCTTAGTTATAGGGAATTGATTTTGGTGAAATATTTTCTCCAGTTGCAAAATTAACTTCTATTAGATTTCTTCTTTCTATTATTGTTGCTTTTGATCTTGAAGTAGAGAATATGTAGGTGAAGACACCATTCTTACATAGGGATTTGGAAGAATAAATATACATAAAACAACTAGAAAGGTTCATACTAAAGGGAAATAAAGAGTCTATATGTAAACTAAAGAAGTACCTTTATGGTCTAAAGCAACCTCCAAGGATGTGGTACCAAAAGTTTGCACATACATACTTGGATTGGGGATTGTGAGAAGAAAACATTTTCATTGTGTATACTACAAATAGGTTGGTGATCACTTCATTAAAACAATATTGTATGTTGATGACATGTTGCTGATTGGAAAAAACAAAGATGTTATAAAGGAGGTAAAGTAAACCTAATTATGGGAATGGAGATAAGAAGGGATCGTGCAAACATGATGATCTAGTTAAATCAAAGAAAATTTGTTGAGATGATACTACAAATATTTTACATGTAGGAACATAAGTCGGTTAAGGTTCCTATTCCTGTAAGTGTAAAGTTATATGTAGAGGAGTTTCCCAAGAAACATGAAGAAGAAGAAGATATGTCATGAGTTCCATATGCTAGTCTAGTTGGTAGTTTGATGTATGCAATGGCTTGTATCGGACCAAACATTGCTCATTTAGTAGGAGTTTTGAGTAGATATATGTCAAAACCAGGAAAGGAGCATTGGAAAACTATAAAGAGGGTATTTATATATTTGTGTGGCACCACAGATTATGCAATATTCTATTAAGGAAGACCGGGATGAGACAAAGTAATAAATGTACATGGATTTCTTGATGTAGACTGGGTTGTATATATTGACCACAAAATATCTACATGGGGGTATGTGTTTAACATATTTTGAGGAGTTATCGGTTGGATGAGAAAGAGACAAGTTGTAGTTGCACTCTCAACTACAGAAGTTGAATACATGGCCTCCACCCATGCAAGCAAGAAGCTATATGGTTGCAATTTTGTTCAGGTATTGGGTTTGTATATAAACATATAAGGTTATATTGTGATAGCTAAAGTGAAATATTCTTAGTAAAGAACCCTGCTTATCATGCTAAGATAAAGAATATTGATGTGCAATATCACTTTGTGGGAGATATGGTTGAAGACAAGAAGATGTTACTGGAAAAGGTTGACACCTTGGAAAATGTCGCAGACTCATTAACAAAGTCTATCAATACACAGAAGTTATCTTGGTGTAGATAATATATGGGCATTAATTCCCTGAACCTATGACTTTATGAGTACATGAATCATTGCTATGGAAAGAAAACAACAAGTGTGAGAATGTTGGGTATATGTTATAATGTTTGCAAGTGTATGTGGGAATTTTATTAAAATATGTAATTTAATCTTGGTTAATGGATTGGGATCTATTTTCTAATCCAGGTCAACGGATTAGGGTATTGTATGTTGCAGAATACCTATATTTTATGAGTTATTGATAATGATAATGAGAAAATAGGAGGCGTGTCCCCAAGGATTGCTGGTTTTCTTAGTTAAGGGTTTCAAGGGTAAATATCTATGTTTTATGTATGAATTTTTTGGTGTAATCTAAATTTTACTTAAAGAATCTGTATGCTTTGCTTCACTACACAGGTTTAAAACTTACAAAAAATCATTAATCTATATCATAGTCTTAGGAAAACTACATATGGTTCCAATGAAAAGATGCAAAGAAGAAGGTATAGGTTATGGGTCTTGATAAGTGGTTTGAGGTGGAGAAGAGGGTGACCAAAAAATAAGAAATTTCAATGTTCAATTTTAATGAAGGACCTAAGTAGGAAATTTTGAAGGTGCAGTATTTTAAGCACCCTCACATTGTTCATTATTTGTATGTTTTCTTCCTCATAGACTACGATAGATAGATATGGAATGCTGAGATACCTATTTTTCTTATATATTTTTTATGCAAAGTTTTTTGAAAACATGAAGCCATATTAAAATGACCTTCTATCCAAATGTTATGGGTTTGGGATAGGTTGAACATATAATCAAAGAGGTTCCTTTTGAGATATGACACTGCCTCCACCACCAACTCCTTTGATATCTCACCTTCAAAGTCTTGTCACTTTGAGATCAAGGTGGAGGATACATCTCATGTTGGTTGAGAAGTGAGGGATTTCATGGAAGATAGTTTCACATCGGTTTTGTAGAGATTGATGTTGGAATGAGTTGACATGAAGAAAACGATAGATCTCATTAAAGTTTTATTTATAGAATAGATGATGGGGTAGAGTTAATGAGCCTGGATGATGTCAGGCCTTATGCGAAGAAGAAGAGAGGAGGAAGAAGAAAAGATGTTTGTGTTTATATCTAATTGAAAATTATTTCATCTATTATGAGAATTTTTTTTGGTAGATCCATTTCTTTGCAAGTTTTGATATATAACAACAAATGTCTTAAATGTTCATTAATTACAGTTATCTTGACTATTGATGGAACATGATTTTAGAGTGTATTATTGTGTAAACTTAGAAGGAATTAGAGAGGTAAATTTGATTAAATAACTCCCATTTCATTAAATATAGATGTATTCAATAGAATCAGGATAAAACAAGTGGAAAATCATGCTTTCAAAATCTCCAAAATAACCTTTATGAAGTTCCAAAATTAAGTTCAAAAATTGCAAAAATGGGTTCAAAAGGTGCAATTCCCAATTCCAAAAGTGCGATTTTAGAATCATTTTAAACCCAAAAAGTCTGAGTTTTGATTCAAAATTGTGTCTTTTTATTTAGAATGTGTGATTTTCAATTCAAAAAGTGTGCATTTTAGTATCTAAAATGTTTTATTTAAAAGTGTGATTTCTTACATCACAAATGAAGTTTTTAATTCTGAAAATGAAAATTTTGATTTCATAAGTATAATTCTTGATTCTATCACATGTCAAATTAAATTTTGTGGATCTAAACGGTGATTCTAAAAAATCTCAACTCCAGTGTTTTAACTCAAAAATTACTTGCATTTGGACAATGTATAATTGAATGGTGCTCTGATGCTTTATTTTTTAAAGATTACATGCCACATTACGAATTCAATGTTTGCATGCATGGAATACTTGAAATTAGTTTGTTGCATAATATCAACATTAAAATAGTTAACAATGACCACCTTACTAATATTATGCCTCGATATTTCCCAAGTGGGGTTCCATTGGATGTTGCATATTTATCAACATTAAAATAGTAAACAATTATTATGAGCTTAATTATAGTATGCTTTAATGTTCCCCAAGTGGGGTTCCCTTGTTTGTTGCACATTATCAACATTAAAATCATTAACAAATACAATTGTTCCACCATAGTAAATATTCCATGAATCCACGAGTGGGATTCCATCACAGTAAATACATGGACATGACAATGCACATCCCATGCAATCATCCGAACACTTGATGTTGCAACTCATACAAAAGGGTTGTGGAAATTGTCGAGCACCCGATATGCAGGTAGATTATTACCAACATACAGAGCATACGAGATTTATTGTCAACCCAAGAAAGTCTTTTATTTCAAAGGATAAATGCACAGTATATGATTAAACACAAAATCACTGTAATTGAACACTCTTATCCTCTAACAACTATGTTCATCCCAAGAATCTGTGTAATCCCATTCATCTTCTAGATGCTACAGCTTCAATTAATTTCTACCCTGTGTTAAGGAAAATGATCTAAGATTCAACAATCAATTGCAAATAAAAAGGGAAATCCTATTCACATCCCAGAACAAGTAAATTGCCTATTCAATCTGATTACTCTTGAAAACCATAAACATAAATCAAATATTAATCTAGGAATTCAATTGCAAAGGATTAAGTTCAGCTGCTCTAAGAAATTGAATTACAGGAATGAAAGTCACCAATTGTAATAATAAATATAAATCACAAGGATTCGTGGGATAACAACTTAAAACTGCAGGATGAACAAAGATGTGTACAACTACCACTCAAATTGCATAAAGAAAGTTACCTACTCAGTCGACTGTCACTCTGTACCACTTACCAATCTTAAGAAGATGCAATCACAATTATACTGTAAATCGACACTACTACAGCTGCGTACAAAGGAAATAGAATGAACAAAACATCACACAATACTGGATTAAAAAGTCCTAAATTAACTCAGCGATCTCTGTGGAAGGCGGGCCCAGCCTTCACATAGAGATGCTGGATGGACAACGTGCAGCTCCCTTAAATCAGAGGTAACTCCTTATATTAAAGAAAGAAAGATTACACAGGTTGCTTCCACTGCTAATACAATGAATGAATTATCTGTTTTCCAACCCCCCTGGGTCGAGGCAGCTTCCCACATTTATACATATAGATTATAACATCCTGATCCTATTAAAAAGGGTGGCCATGAATATCTTTGATCTTCAGGTGCCCTAAATAACACTAGTCGTTACAAACATGGCATGGTAAAGACATGGAAAATATGGAAAAGCTGTTAATTGACCCACGAGTGACGATCTCTTTTGACCACAACTATACTCGAGCAGCAATGCACTAAATATTCTCCACTTGTAGCGCATTCTTGTTACAACTGCCTTGTCACAGCCTTGTCTAAGATGTTGCATTAGAACCACGTGCCTTAATTGGTAATCGGAGGGCTGAGGATGATCTTGAGCAGTGATTATCCCTCCTTGTAAGACTCGTTCAGCCCCATCTTCCTGTATTCCATTTATCTCAAACTACCTTCATAAATCATAACATGTTATCACAATTGAGAGATACACAGCCTTAATTATCACAATCATAAGCATTAATAAGATAAAGCAATGATCAGTCATACCTTGGCATTTTGGGATATAAAATGAGGACAAGAGGTATGATTAGCTTACTGAATGGTGTAGGACAGGGGAAGAAAAGGTGATCAAGATGGTTAAAAAGGGGCCAATTATAGGCCCAACATCTCCCCCTAACTACCCTGTTGCATGTCCTCATGCAACAACCTACATCATTCGGAGTCTGAGTCCTGTACTGAGCTCTGTTCATGGAGGGAGGAAAAGTTGTAGGGAAACTCAGGCATCTCATCTTTCTTTAAAAAGCCTTTGTGAGTAACCCAATACTTCCAGCATTGCTGCTCGTCTGCCCTGGCTAAGGAAAAATCCATGTTATATGGTTTTGCTGGCCACCAAATGAGAGGGAATTTGAATTTCAAACCCAACCAATTAACCCCACATTCCCTTATACTGCTCACATATCCATTGACTCTGGAAAGTGCCTGCCTAAAATTATTGAAACAATAGGGATATCGGCTTCTGAGTGCAGAGGAGGCAGCCTGCCATCTATGCTTACTCCCCTCCAATGCTACCTGCTGATGTCTGGAGATGTAATTGGTGCAAGTGGAGATCACTTCTTCATGCAGTCTCAGGATATGCTGTGCCTGGGGGGGACTTGAAAGGAAATTTCTATACCGAGCCAAAAGAATGCCAGGATTCTGGGGCTCACTCCGAATCCATAAGTTAGTGTGAGCTTCATTATGGGAAAAGGTCTGAAAAGACCTTTCCCACTGAGCGTGATTGCTCACAAAAGAGGCAAAGGCTCTTAGTTGAACATCCCCTGCAAATGGAACAGGATTTGAGTGGCGGTCCAGAGGGCAAGCCATCTCATGTAAGTAAAGTTCACACAGCAAATTCTGCTCCTCAAAATTGCTTCGAAAGAATGTCTCCAAGAACTTTGCTGAGGTTGTGATTTCGAACGACCTCCCTTCTTGTACAGCCTTCAATTTAAACCAGACAAATTGTTCAAACAGGAATACTCGATAAGAGGAAGAAGGCTTCCTGGTGCCCATGAGTTCTTGAGAGAGAGTGTACATCTGCTTCTTCTCCTGCTGCATGGATTGGAACTTTTTCAATTTTCTCAATTTGCTCTGCAGCTCTTCTTCCTGAACTCTATGGGCCATATGTTCTTCTGCCCCATTCTTTTCCAATCCCTTGATGATTTTTCTATGCTCGTTGAGAGAAATCATCCCTTTCTAGTACTCCTCCACCTGGCTTTTCCATTTGATCACCTCCATCTTCAGAGTTGAGACTTCGGTTGCCAGGTTCAAGACTTCCTTTTTATGATGCTCTTCTTGATCTGAGTCTAAGTCAATGAAGTTTTTAAGGGGTAGAAGCACTGGTTCTTGTGGGACAGTGTCTTCCCTTTGAGCATCCTGCACATCTAAGTTTACTATGAGAGTTGCTGGTTCTTGTGTGACAACAACTTCATTCAGACTCTCTTCAACAGCTACATCCATTGCTTCTGGAGACACTGGTTCTTGTGTGGAAGTGTGTTTTTCTTGGGTAACCTGCATTTCTAAATTTGATTCAAAAGTTGCTGGTTCTTGTGTAACAACAACATCCCCTGGATTCTCTTCAACAACTGCATTCATGGATTTTAGAGACACTGGTTCTTGTGTGACAGTGTCTTCCTCTTGAGCATCCTGCATTTCTGAGTTTGGTTCAAGAGTTGCTGGTTCTTGTGTAACAGCAACATTCCATGGATTCTCTTCAACAACTGCTTTCATGGCTTTTAGAGACACTGGTTCTTGTGTGATAGTGTCTTCCTCTTGAGCATCCTGCATTTCTGAGTTTGGTTCAAGAGTTGCTGGTTCTTGTGTAACATCAACATTCCCTGGATTCTCTTCAACAGCTACATCCATTGCTTTTAGAGACACTGGTTCTTGTGTGACAGTGTCTTCCTCTTGAGCATCTTGCATTTCTGAGTTTGGTTCAAGAGTTGCTGGTTCTTGTGTAACAGCAACATTCCCTGGATTCTCTTCAACAGCTACATCCATTTCTTTTAGAGACACTGGTTCTTGTGTAACAGTGTCTTCCTTGTCCTTCTACCTCTGAGATTGGATATCTTCCTCATTGTGCAGCTTCTCCTCAAGGATTTTGGTGTCCCATGAGGATTGTGTCTGTACCTGTTCATCCTCACTCCATTGTGTATCGGGAATGATATCCATTCCAGGTTTATCCTCTAATTGCAATTCAGGAATCCCTACTGTAACTTCCAAGGATGTTGGTTCTTGTGTAGCAACATCCTGGCTTACCTCTTCATCCTCCTGCTGTTGCACTTCTTCTCCCAATTGCTCTGCCGATTGGACAAGTATATTTAGGTTTGCTGGTTCTTGTGTTGCAGCCCCCTGTTCAAGTTCATCAATGTCCTGCCCTTGTGGCTCAACTTCTACAATCTCTATGTCGTGGGAGAATTATGGGTTACAGTGCAATCTTTGTCCCCGACATCATGCATGATTTCATCCTTTTGCTCCTCTGTCACATAATTGATGGCAACTTCAGCAAGGATGGATAAAGATGTTGGTTCTTGTGTGGCAGCATCTTCTTTTTCCGCATCTTCTTCTATTGTGGCTTCGGACTGCTGTGCTTTACAGGTGCGAATTATAATCTTGTGGCCTACCTCCTTGAAGATTTCCCCACAGGTGGGACATATCACACACTCATCCTCCTTTCCAGGCCCGGTAGAGTTCGATCCCTCCAGTTGGTCTGCAGCCTCTACCAATGTTCACATTTTTCTTTCACCTAGTTTTCTGCAGGTTTCCTTCCATGTTTCCAATTCCCTTCGAAGTACTTGAACCTCCTCTTTTAATTGTGCGTTCTCATTCAGAAGTCCTTCAATGCTAGGTTCTTCCTTGACTGGCCTTTGTGGAGCATCCATCGGCCTCGGTACAAGGATCGGGAACTCCACCTGTGCCTCTAGGGTTGCCCATTTTTTTCTAGCTGCCTCTGCTGCTGCGGCTGATTTAGTTCTTTTCCTCCTTATTGGTGGGGTTATGCTAAGTGCATTGATTGATCTCTTTCTTCTCCTTTGTGGTGTTTTCTTTTGTGGAGCTGGGATATCAGGATTCACAGCTGAGGTCGAAGGGATGTTTTCTTGCTCCTCAGGCTATTCTTCCTTAATTAAAGTTCCTCCTTCCCACTCAGGTGAAGATTCAATGGTTACCGGCTCGATATTTTCTTTTATTGCCCTGGCTCTGTCACCTTCAGGTTCAATTGTCGTAGCATTGAGTGCTGCTCCAATTTCACCTTCTGGTGTCAGAACTGCCCTGCTGTCTGGGTTTTCCACAAGGTTTTTATCTACACCCTCCCCCAATTGCTCTGCTTGTGCCCCCGGTTGTTCTTCTTCTGATGTAGTTTCATCCCCCCACCCCAACTACATTGGAGGGACTCAAGTCCTCCTGCTGTGGTTGAACCTATTCCTGTTCCATGTGGACACCCGGCAAGGGAGCGGGTTGCTGAGATCGAGCTGTGAATTGCTCCTAGGTTATGTTATGTTGAGCAAGGGTTCTTAAAATTATTAACTTGATGAGACCATGGTGGGTTAGGGAGGCAAATGGATGTTTAGCGGCTTGGATGAACGCCGCCATATGACACAAGTCATGAAGCAAATAGTATGGAATGTTCAATAAAGTTCCATGGCGGAGATGAGAAAGTAAAGGTAGTTCAAAATTATAAACAGTTTGGTACCTACCTTCACAAGTGATGTACTTCTTGAGAAAGATAGAAACCTGATCCCATGGCTGCGGCAATGAGTGCAGTGCAATCCCTCTTCTGGATGATTGAACTTGCTCCCCTTCTCGTAAAAATGCCTCCCATGCGGTTGTCATGGAGACTCGTCATCCAAACCATGCCTTTCCCACCTGCGGGATAGCAGTAACCTCGGATATAATGGCTTCAGATACTTCTATGTGCATCCCCCACACCTCGAAGTGAGTTTCTATGAGGTTTAAGGCAAATTGCAAGGCTGCTTCCCGGTTAAAGCCATCCAGTCGCTCAAAAAATTCGAGCCAACCGACGGCTTGAAAGATGGCAAGAACTGCGGGATTTTTCCTAAGTTCCTGTGTATCCAAAGGTTCATGGCGAGATGGAATCCCCATAGTCCTGGCTGCATACTGAGATTTCTACTTCGCAGATTACAAAATCCAAGAATGGAGGTTGCAGCACAGAGGATGCACAAATCGCTGAGGGAAGATGTTGAGGAAATGGGCAAATTTGGAAAGTTCAGCTCAGAAAAACGTTCGAAATTTTATTCCAAATTGGGAAAGGTGTCGGTTATTAGTTTTTACGTCGCACGGGGGACAGATTTAATTAGGACATAATGGTGATACGAATAAAGGTACGACTGATATCGTTAAATCTTATCAATACTTAATCACGTGATAAATCAAAGCCATACCTCGTGAGATAGCCTGCGGAGAATGGTGGAACGTACGGTTGTTGACGTTGCGAAGCTGAACTCGTGCGCTGTCATTAAATTGATCATGATGATGAGGATAATGCAATAATTACGTCCACCGATTAAACACAAACCATCTCATTGCCAGGGTCAGAATTATGAACAAAGCGGGTGTCGTGTGGCCCAGTTCCCCGGCATGAGTGGGATGAATCAGAGCCATATCTAGCAAGTTGAAGCAATTTTTCTGTTAATACAGGAGTTACCAGTGGAAGTTTTCAAAAGACGGCCTTTAACGCTGAAGACATCCACCAAATGAGCGGAATTGCAGCTGACATGAATGATATTGCGGCCGACGAAAAAGATGTTGCAGCCACCAGAAAAGATTCACGGCCGCCGGGAAAAGGATTTGCAGCATCGGGAAAAATCACGGCTGTTGGGAAAAGTTTTTACAGCCACCGGAAAATATGTTGCAGCCACTGGGAAATATTTCGCAGCCACCGGGAAGTGGTTCACAGCTGCCAGAAAAAGGATTTTTCGGTCATAGGGAAAAGGTCGCGGCTACCGGGAAAAAGGTTTACGGCCACCGGAAAAGATGTTGCAGCCACCGGGAAATATGTCGCAGCCGTCGAGAAGTGGTTCACGGCTGCCGAAAAAAGGATTTTTCGGTCATAGGGAAAAGGTCGCGGCTATCGGGAAAAAGGTTTACGGCCGCCGGGAAAGATATTGCAGCCGCCGGGAAATATGTCGCAGCCGCGGGGAAATGAGTTTTACGGCCGACTGGAAATTTATTTTAAGGAAAAGGAAAGGCAGCACAGGAAGGCATAGGAAAATGACTCTCACTTGACAGGCCCAATCTGGTCATTCCCCTGGCGCTTCCCTGAATTTTTTTTTTTGAAAAATAACAACAAACGAGAAGATAAAATGCAAAAGGAAAAAAAAACAATGTACGATGCGGTAGAAAAAAAACATTATTTATGTATTGTAACTCAAACATGATTTACAGCTTAAGGATTGGAAAAGGCCAAGGGAAGTTCCTGCCCTGGTGCCAACTGAAGATTTGGATCGGTGGAAATTTGCAAAATAAATGCATCTTTCGAAATAGGCTTATGATACAGTCGCAGTCTATGGTAATTAGCAAATAATGGTATGCCATTAGCAAATAATGGTATGCGGTTTCCATCAATGGTCACTAGACAGACAGTACCATTGTCAAAGACCCTGTTGACCAAGTATGGACCTAGCCACCTTGTATGTAATTTACCTTTAAAATCCCTTTTGAACCTGGAGTCATATAGTAATGCCCAATCTCCCTCGCAAAAGACTTTCTTTTTAATAAATCGGTCATGCCAATTGGATCTCTATTGCTGAAGCAGCACAGTCTAGTCCACTGCAGCTAACCGCTTCTCGTTCAATTCATTTAGTTGATTCAATCTTCTCTTCTGGGCTTCTGTTACATCCAGGTTCATTTTGGTGGCTGTCTTCAGGGTTTTGATTTCAAACTCAATTGGAAAGATGGCACTCTTTCCATACACTAAATTGTAAGGAGAGAAACATGTGGTGTTGCGCTAAGTCGTGCGATATGCCCACAGTGATTCCAGAAGTCTGTCAACCCAATCCTTTCGATGGATCTTAACTGTTTTAGTAAGGATGGCTTCAATAACTTTATTGGTACTCTCCACCTGGCCATTGGCCTGGGGGTGATAAGGTGAAGCCACCCTATGCTGCACATGATACTTCTGGAGCAAGGATTCAAATTGGTGTGACATGAATTGCGGTCCCCCATCGGTAACTACTTCCTTCGGTACCCCAAAGCGGGTAAGGATCTCATTGTACAGAAAATCAATCACCACCTGGTCGTTAGCCTTAGCCAAAGCTACAGCCTCTACCCACTTGGTCATATAATCAGTGCAAACCAGAATGTAAGCTTTCTGTCTGGAAAGAGGGCTAATAGGGCCAATAAAGTCCAGTGCCCATCTATCAAATGGTTCAACTACTACTTGAGGTTGTAGAGGCATCTCGTCTGTTTTATTGGGCTGGCCCATCCTTTAGCAGCTGTCACAGGATTGAACATACCTTTTAGCATCCCAAAAAAGAGTCTGCCATTAGTAACCCATCCGCAGTGCTTTGTGCCCTGTTCTTTTGTCTGCAAAGTGTCCCCCACAAGGTTCATAATGACAGGCTTTCAATATATGAAAGATATCATCTTCCCTCACACATCTCCTAATCTCAAGATCAGGCCCTGTGTAGAAGAGATGACCGTTTAGCCAACAATACCTGGCACTCTGCTGAATGATTTTTCTCTTTTCTCGTTTAGACATATGTGGCAGGAGCTTTCCTGCAACCAAATAATTAGCGACGTCTGCATACCAAGGGGAATGAGCTGAAAGTGCGAATCGATGTTCATCTGGAAAAGAGTCCTCAACAGGCAAACTGTCATCACTGTTAGTGAAATGAGATAGGAAATCAGCAACAACATTTTCTTTCCCAGGTTTATCTATAATGGTAATATCAAATTCCTGCAATAACAAAAGCCACCTGGTCACTCTAGAATTGGTGATAGGTTTGTTCATTAAATATTTAATGGCAAAGTGGTCAGTGTGCACAAATGTAGGATACCCAGTAATGTAATGTCAAAATTTATTGATAGAGTAGACAATAGCTAGGAATTCTTTCTCGGTAACAGTATAATTAAGTTCAGCAGGGGCTAAGTTTTTACTAACAGAATAGATGGCATAAGGTACTTGACCATCCTGCTGTCCTAATACTGCTCCAATGGCGGTATCAAAGGCATCTGAAGAAATATGGAAGGGTAGGGTCCAATTAGGTCCCCTTAGGATAGGAGCTGTGGATATTTTTTCCTTAAGCTTATGAAACGTTGTCTAGCATTCATCACTCCATACAAACTGTGCATCCTTCATTAACAGAGAGAACAAACGAGAAGCAGGTTTGGAGAAATTTTCTATAAACCTTCGGTAATATCCAGCATGTCCCAGAAAACTTCGCATCTCTTTCTGAGTTGAAGGGGTAGGTATATTTTTTATCACCTTGATTTTTGAAGGGTCCACATGAATGCCATTGGCAGAGATGAAATTCCCTAATACCACCCCTTCACTCATCATCATATGGCACTTTTCGGTGCTTAATAAGAGCTGAGTCTGTTCGCAGCGAATTAAAACTTTCTTTAAATTTTCCAGTGCTTCCTCAAAGTCCCTGCCATAGGGAGTAAAATCGTCCATAAATATTTCCATACTATCATTGAATAATTCAGAAAATATGCCAATTACAGCTCTTTGAAACGTTGCTGGTGTGTTACATAGACCAAAGGGAAGCACTCTGTAGGCAAACGTTCCCCAGGGACAAGTGAAGGTGGTCTTATCCTGGTCCTCAGGAGCAATTTGAATTTGATTGTACCCACTGAACCCATCTAGGAAGGGGAAGAACTTCTTCCCTGATAGGGTGTCAAGTACTTGGTCAATAAAGGGTAGAGGGAAATGATCCTTTTGGGTAGCTTTGTTCAATTCCCTATAATCTACACAGACCCTCCATTTACCATTTTTCTTGGGCACAATTACAAGTGGGGAAACCCATTCACTATCCAAAATAGGATATATAAACCCTTCTTCCAAAAGTTTCTGGATTTCCTCCTTCATTATATCCCTCAGATTGGGTTTCATGCGTCGTTGGGGTTGACACAAAGGCTTGGAGTCACTTTTAATATAAATATGATGGGTGCATAGATTAGAGGGAATACCCCTCATGTCTGTATAATCCCAGGAGAACGCCCCCTTGTGTTCTTTCAAGAGGCTGATTAGGTGCTTCTGTTCCTCTGAGGACAGGCTAGGATTGATATTCAAAGTCCTTCCAGGCTCTACCTCAATAGGAATACTTTTTGAATTTTTCAAAACTGGGATTATGTTTGTGTCACCAACTAGTGCTTCTTCCATAAGATTTTCTTGTTCTTCCTTGCCCAGGGTAATGTTCAGGATTTGATAGACCTCTCTATCGACTAAAGTGGGTTCACTAATAAAATTACTAATAGCATCATATTTTGTTTCATTTTTAAAATTTAAGGCCTTCCCTATAGTTAGTAGTGGCTGAACATCCTCCTCCTCCTCCTCCTTCTCTATCCAAAGGGAAGTTTCAGCATCTAGACTTGGCCGAGCTGGAGGATAAAGGGTTAGGCTTTTAGTTTTCGTACCATCAGATATAGTCATAGACCCCGATCTACAGCTGATGCAAGCATTAGCTGTGGCCAACCAAGGCCTCCCCAGGATCAATGGGTGTCCTCCCAGCTGTGATTTTGGTTGTAATACCAAAAAGTCAGCAGGGTACTCCCATGAATCTACTGAGATGACAAGGTCGTCCAGAATCCCTTCAGGTCTAATGGTGGATCTGTCTGCCAATTCTAAAATGGTGGGGGTCGGTCTAAGGTTAGTGAGCCCAAGCTTCTTTACAGTCTCCATGGTTATGACATTGATCACTGCTCCTAAATCTACCAGCACGTTGGGTATCTGTGTCTGTCCTACCTGTAAAGTGACAGTAGGATTTCCAGGGTCATCATACTTAGTCACAGGGGTCTTTCCTGTTATCAAGGAAGATAAATTTCCTATGACGTGAACAGTGGGAGGATCTCTGGGTTTCCTTCCTGGTTTCTTAGTACACAGGTCCCGAATGGTTCTAGCATAAATAGGCACGTCCTGAAGAGCTTGAAGAAGGGGGATTTTGACATAAATATTCCTTAACTCTCCTAGGAGGTTAAACTGAGGTTTCCCCCCCATTCTTGGTAGCATTAGTCTCTCAGGGTATGGTGGTTGCCTCATCAGCTGGGTAGGCTGCGTATTGTCAGATTTATCATTGAATGTTTCAGCTGTCCCATCTAAGGGATGCTCAGCATCTTCAATGATAGGAACTGTATCAGATGGATGCTGTGAACTCCCTCCTTCTCTATGCACAGAAGGTGGAGCATCTTCTGTAATTACGGGCTCTACTATTTTCCCAGATCGTAAATGAATATCATTACAAGGTACAGGGGAAAGAGAGTAGGCTGGTAGGTTGACAGTCTCCAATTGATGGACTATTTTATTATTCAGGTTAGGATTAGGTTGGGCAGGAAGCTGAGGTCTTATTGGTATATTAGGGATGAAATTATTCTGCAGTTGCAGCTGCGACTGCTGAGGTGGGTATTGAGGATATTGAGGAGAATACTGTGACTATTGGGGTGGAGGTGGGTAAGGAAACTGGTTTCCGGGATGGAAATTTCTCCATCCTGGAGACCACGACGTAGGTTGATGTGGTGGCTGTGTCCAGGGATTCCATGAGTTGTAATTTTGCATTGCAGGTTGGGAAGAATTCCACTGAGCATAATTTGAAGGGAATTGTGTATTCACATTTTGCATGTTATTATTCCAACTACCCATATTATTCAAAAATGGAAATGAGTCTAGAGGCATACCTTGATTTCAAGGCTGCCAAGGTTTCTTCTGTGCAATGAAATAGGCTGATTCCACTTCTGGATTTGATGCATGCAAAACAGCCTTCACTTGGGGAAGTGAGGGACATTCTTTCATGTCATGGTTCAGCTCACACAGCTGACATACTTCTACTTTATCAAGCGGGCATTCTCTCAGCGGATGATTCTTCCTACATCGGGGGTAGAACACACCTAGTGTGAGATCCTCCACTGCCTATTTTTTTTTTGCCTTCAGGACATCGATCTCGGAAGAGATGGAGCTCATCATCTCTGTCTTAAAATTTTTAAGGAGATTGCCTATCTCTGCATGGGTAGCTCCTCGATTGGATGACTTCTGAGTTCTGTCAAAGACATCACGTTCTAGCTTATCCCATTTGTCTCGCTTATTGTTCCTGGAAGAGCCCCTGGAGTATCTCTTACATAATTCCACAATCTTTCCAAAGGGTTTTTTGGAGATATCTCCCTTTCCTAGTAGATTTAACATGTCTAGGCAATCATCCCTGATCCCATGAAGCAATATTATCTTGAGCACGTCCATCCCCATGTTTGTCTGCCCAGCTCGTTGCACATTGTATAGCAGCCTTTCCACAAAATACTCTAGACTCTTGTCCTCCTTCTGCACCATTTTGAACAATTCCTCTCTTTTGTCCTTGGTGTTGCAATATTCCTGATATTTCTCCAGGAACACTTGTTTCATTTTCTCCCAATTAGCAACGGTTCCTCCCCCAAGGCTCATGAATGAGCGTAATGCATTGTCCTTCAGGGTGGCAGGGAAAAGTTTTAGCTTTTGTGCATCAGTGACGTAATCATAGCTGCGACAGAGAATATCAAATTCGAAAAGGAATTTGTCTGGGTCTTCTGCTGCCTTTCCATGGAAGTGAGGCAACACCGATGGTGAGATATTTTCCATAGGGGCTGCCCCTGCTGGCTGCTGAATTGGAAATTGCAGTGTAGCCATCGTGCCTTCAGGTAGGGAATAATTGTCATGATGATAGTTTTCCCCCATTGCCTCTTCCTCATCAGAGTCACGCCTATTACTCATCTCCTTTTCTGTTTTCTCCTCCTCTGTTTTCTCCTTTTCGTTCGTTCCCACATTATTTTCCTCGTTCTTCTCTTCGTCCTTCTCCTGTTCCTCGTTCCCTTCCTTATTTTTCCATTGATCAGTAGAATTCTGGTGGAACTGCTTCCACTCTTCTTCAGTTACAACCTTCCCAAAAATGTGGTAGGTCGGACCTCTACCAGCAGGTCTAGTTGTAACAGCTGTGTCCTTTTCTGCAGGTATATTTGAGGAAGTCATGGCTGCTCGTGTATTCTCCACCGTGGACCCTGACGCTGGTGCCCCAGGATCGGCAGGGTTTCTTCTGATAGGAGTTTCTTGCTGGCGAGCCCTGGTAGATGAATCAGTTCTGTCAACAAGATCGTCGATGAATGTCCTTCTGCCCAATGGTGGTCCTCGACTGCGACCCAAGCCACCTGCACTGTTAGTATTTTGTGGGGTTTTGGGAGTTGAGAGTTGATCGCATTTTACCCTTCTCATATTCATGCAACCCAAATCATTTCAGCAAAAAGAATAGAAAATACTGACTAGAAACAATTACCAGATGCAACTAATGATAGTGTTTAATTTTTATCCTTCCCCAGCAGCGGCGCCAAAATGCCGAGCACCTGATATGCAGGTAGATTATTATCAACATACAGAGCATACGAGATTTATTGTCAACCCGAGAAAGTCTTTTATTTCAAAGGATAAATGCACAGTATATGCTTAAACACAAAATCACTGTAATTGAACACTCTTATTCTCTAACAACTATGTTCATCCCAAGAATCTGTGTAATCCCATTCATCTTCTAGATGCTACAGCTTCAACTACTTTCTACCCTGTGTTAAGGAAAATGATCTAAGATTCAACAATCAATTGTAAATAAAAAGGGAAATCCTATTCACATCCCAGAACAAGTAAATTGCCTATTCAATCTAATTACTCTTGAAAACCATAAACATAAATCAAATATTAATCTAGGAATTCAATTGCAAAGGATTAAGTTCAGCTGCTCTAAGAAATTGAATTACAGGAATGAAATTCACCAATCGTAATAATAAATATAAATTGCAAGGATTCGTGGGATAACAACTTAAAATTGCAGGATGAACAAAGCTGTGTACAACTACCACTCAAATTGCATAAAGAAAGTTACCTACTCAGTTGACTGCCACTCTGTACCACTTACCAATCTTAAGAAAATGCAATAACAATTATACTGTAAATCAACACTACTACAGCTACGTACAAAGGAAATAGAATGAACAAAACATCACACAATACTGGATTAAAAAGTCCTAAATTAACTCAGCGATCTTTGTGGAAGGCGGGCCCATCCTTCACACAGAGATGCTGGCTGAATAACGTGCAACTCCCTTAAATCAAAGGTAACTCCTTATATTAAAGAAAGAAAGATTACACAGGTTGCTTCCACTGCTAATAAAATGAATGAATTATCTGTTTTCCAAGCCCCCTGGGTCGAGGCAGCTTCCCACATTTATACATACAGATTATAACATCCTGATCATCTGAAAAAGGGCAGCCATGAAGATCTCTGATCTTCAGGTGCCCTAAATAACACTAGTCGTTACAAACATGGCATGGTAAAGACACGGAAAATATGGAAAAGCTGTTAATTGACCGAAGAGTGACGATCTCTTTTGACCACAACTATACTCGAGCAGCAATGCACTAAAGATTATCCACTTGTAGCGCATTCTTGTTACAACTGCCTTGTCACAGCCCTATCCAAGATGTTGCATTAGAACCACGTGCCTTAATTGGTAATCGGAGGGCTGAGGATGATCTTGAGTAGCGATTATCCCTCCTTGTAAGACTTGTTCAGTCCCATCTTCCTGCAGTCCATTTATCTCAAAATACCTTCATAAATCATAACATGTTAGCACAATTAAGAGATACATAGCCTTAATTATCACAATCATAAGCATTAATAAGATAAAGCAATGATCAGTCATACCTTGGTAGTTTGGGAAATAAAATGAGGACAAGAGTTCTGATTAGCTTATTGAATGGTGTAGGACAGGGGAAGAAAAGGTGATCAAGGATGGTTAAAAAGGGGCCAATTCTAGGCCCAATAGAAATTAAGGAGGAAAGTCCTCTCATTCAATTCAGTACATATATTAATGGTTCCTTTAGTGTCGGAAGTATTTGGAGAAAGGACACATTGGATCACTCCTTCAATTCTAAAATCATGGAAAATTAGTTCCTCATCATGACACCAAGTGGGCATGAAACTAAGGGTTTATTCCCGTTTATGGCATATTCAGGGAAATATGGGCTTCATATTTGGTTCAACTAATATATTGATATGCTATATAAAAAGGGATATACCTCACTATGTGGCATGGACACACAATAGAGAGAGATTCAATCACAAAAAAGAGGAGAAACCTTATGAAACTCAGTTGGAAAGCGAGGACACTCAAGACGAAATAAGCAAGTTAATGGATACTTCATTATAAAGGATTATGTAAAATAAAGAGTGCATGGAAGTGATAAATGAGGTTTAATTACAACAAAATGATGAACAAAATATGGAGCATTTTGAAAACACTTATCTACCGGAAGAGACTCATAATTCATGGAGTTGTTGAGTTGTTGGGAAGAACCAAAGATGCCTCCACACACATACCCATAAAAATTGGTCATCTTTCCCAACTAATAGGAAGTTCACCATTTTAGTAATTTTTTTCATATTGGCCTTAAGAAGCCAACCAGAACCCCCAAGCTAAAGATTTCCCTCGTTTTGAGGGTAACAATTATGTTGATGTATTTGTAACTTGTATATTTTATGTATTGTACCCCGATGTTTATTCTGGGAAGTATTTGTAATGTAATTGAGTCATGTCATGCATCGATGTTCCTATCGGGAGATTCAATAATGTAAACAAGTCATGTAAATTCATAGTGAGTAACCCTCCTTATTGATCAAGGGGTAAAGTTCCCTCAGTTGTGGGGGCCTATGGTTATTAGACTCTCCTAGAGAAGTTGACTCTAGTGAGTTATTGTCAAGTTGGTAATTAGTATAAATAGAGAGTGAGCCTCTCTATTTATCACACATTCACTCACACTCAGTTGTAGCACATAACTGAGAGAGAAGAAGAAGCTGGGACAAGAGAGAGAGAGAGACTACTACTGTCGGAAGATCATCTTACTGTTTTTGGGTTTTACTTTTGGTGTTGATTCTATCTCTAAGGAAGTTGTGGGGTTTTATCCTTTATGGTTTCCTCGAGGAAAATATTTGTGTCTATTGTCTCTTATGTTTGATTACTGTGCTTGTTATTCTCTCAGTTAAATATCCTAAGATAATGCTAGCTTAAATGTTAAAAATCTAACATGGTATCAGAGCTAACCTGAGAAGAAGACACTGTGCAGCTGCGAAAACTAGGGATTCCTACTTTTTGGATCTCTCTCCACATATTTTCAGCAAAAGGAGGTTGGGATAAATCTCCTCTCTAGGGCACATATTTCTATCGAAGTAGAATCTGATTCTGAGAATTTTCAGTTTTTGACTCGACACTACTGCCAAAAATTAGGGCTTTCCACATAAGTGAAATTTTTGAGTGAGCTCAGGCCTGGATTGATCTCATCCCCAAAATCAAATTTTAGAGATCAAGATCAAAGTTTTTGGTTGGACAGAACTCCGGGAAAGTCAAACCCTAATCTGCTCCTGAACCAGCTCTGTAGAAATTCAGCTCCAGATCCAGTTCCAACATCTTGACCTGCTAAGATCTAAATATTTTGTATTTCCATTTGATGTTCTCAGTTAAGATGTCTCATCATACAGAGCTTGATGAAAATCTTGAGGGAGCTGATAACTTCCGAGCCTGGAAGTATAGGATCTCCCTGGTCTTGGAAGAAAATGAGTTGGACTCTTACATCACTCAAGAGGTTGCAGTTCCAGAGGGAGATGAGGCTAAAGCCTTACACAAGAATAAATTGGTCATGGCTAAGAGGATTATTTTTGGTTCAATCAAGGATCACCTCATACCATAGGTGTCCTCCTTAAAGACACCTAAAGCTATGTTTGCTTCCTTGACCAAACTGTTTGAAGGGAAGAACATAAACTAGAAGATGACTTTGAGAAACCAGTTGAAGAATGTGAAGATCTAGAATGAGGAGACCATACAGTCATACTTTACAAGGGTCTCCCAAATCAAAGAACAACTTGAAGTAGTGGATGAAGAAGTAGAGAATGAAGAAATTGTGATGACCACCTTGAATGGCCTCCCTAGGTCATGGGATTCTTTCATCCAAGGAATATGTGCTAGAAAGAAGCTAATAAAGTTTAGTAGACTGTGGGAAGAATGCTCACAAGAAGAAGCTTGAATAGTAGCTCAAGAAGGAAAGATGGGAAATGAAGATCAAGCTCACATAGTACACTCCAAGAAAAGTAGAAGGGACAATCACCATCACCAAGGTAAGCACTCTCAGCAGAAAGATAATTCTTTAAAAACAAAACAAGGATCTATCCAAACTCAGATGCTATACATGTGATGAAATAGGACATTTTCCTAGAAATTTTCCCATGAATAAGAATGGGTCTAAGAAGAAGAAGAACTAAAAAATAAGACATCATGCTCACACTACAGAGGATTATGATCCTCCCAGAAAAAGAGTAAAACAAGAAAATGAAGACTCTTCAATTGATGAATAATATGTTCTGATCTCCTCCCTCAAGGGAACTATCACACATGGAAGCAAAGATTGGCTTATTGACAGTGGGGATTCCAAGAACATGACAGGATTCAAGGAATCCTTTGTGAAATTATCCAAACATATTTCATCCCATAAGGTAAAACTTGGGGATGAATACCAATATCCCAAAAAAGGTAGTGGTGAATCCTCCTACAATCTAGACTCTGAAAAGTCTATGAAAATGAAGGATGTCTTGTTTATACCAGGACTAAAGAAGAATCTTCTCTCCATATCGGCATTGGATGAAAAAGGCTTGAGGGTTGCATTTGTAGATGGCTAAGTCCTCATGTGGCCAAAAGGAAAGACTATTGACGATGCAATAGTAATTGGAGAGCAATAGGGAGGATTATACAAATTGAAGGGCCAACCAAAACAACCCTTGGTTCATGAATTAGTAGAGGCAAATGAAATTTGGCATAGAAGGCTTGCACAAGTACACTACATAGCACTACCACTTGCAAGCAAAGCTGTCGAAGGACTTCAGAAATATAGAAAAAACATGAAGGAGTTTGCAAAGGATGTGTGAAGGGAAAGAATACAAAGAAGACATTGACAAGTAGCGAAAGAAAAGCAAAAGGAATCTTGGAAATCATTCACTCTGATGTATGCGGTCCGATGTCATCCAGCTCATTAAGCAGGTATGTATACTATGTTTATTTCATTGATGATTTTTCTAGGAATACATAGATATATTTCATGAAAAACAAGGATGAAGTATTCAGCAAGTTCAAAGAGTTCAAAGCCTTGATCGAGAATCATACAAAAAAGAAAATCAAGACCTTTCGATCAGACAATGGCATAGAGTTCACATGAAATTAATTAAAAGAACTATGTATACATTCAGGTATTAAGAGGGAGTTAACCACTCCATCTAATCCACAGCAGAATGGGGTTGCAGAAAGAAAGAATAAAATGATTATGAAAGCTGCAAGGGAAATGCTTAATGATCAAGATCTTCCTATGCATCTATGGGCAGAAGCTGGTAGAACAACGATGTATGTAAAAAACTGTACTTCGCATAAAGTACTCGAGAAGAAGACACCTGAAGAAGTCTTCTTCGGCAAGAAACTAGAAGTCATCCATCTCAGAATATTCAACTATCCAGTGTACATACACATTCCAAAAGAAAAGAGGACAAAGTTAGATCCTTCAGGAAAGAAGGGTATATTTGTGGGATACTCTGAAAGATCGAAAGATTATAGAATATACTTCCTAGGATTCAAGAAGAACGACGTAAGCAGAGACGTAACATTCGACGAAGATTCAGCCTACAACAAATCCAGAAAGAGACCAGTTGAAGACTATGAATTAACAGAAGTACCTAGAATTTAAGTTACAACTATGAATGATGCAAATCAAGATGAATATCGAGAAATAGAAGAACCCCAGGAACCTATAGATCCATCCCAAGAGAAGAATCCTAACAATAGGAAACCTGCATGGGTACGAGAGGATATCCAAAGTGCAGAAAGATATGGGGCTCCAGAAGAAGTACACAGAGAGAGGAAAAGAACCAGGTCCTGCTCTGGCTATGTAGCACTATTGTGTGACTTCATTGATAAAGAACCTTCCAACTATGAAGAACCAACAATGAAGAAATAATGGAAGGATGCTATGATCGAAGAGTACCATTCAATCATGAAGAATGATGTCTGGGATGTTATCTTAAGACTAGAGGGGAAGTTAGTTGTGACTTCCAAATGGATCTACAAGATTAAGCATGCTACAGATGGTAGCATAGAGAAACATAAAGCAAGATTTGTGGCTCATGGCTTCTCCCAGAAAGAAGGGATAGATTATGAAGATACTTTTGCACCTGTAGCCAGATACACTTTCATTAGATGGGTACTTTCTCTGGCTACAGTAATGAAATGGAAGATACACCAAATGGATGTCAAGACTGCTTTCTTGAATGGTGTAGTAGAAGAGGAAGTGTATGTGGAACAACCACTCGGTTTTGAGAAACATGACAGGAAGTCTCATGTGTGTAAATTGAAGAAATCACTGTACGGTTTGAAACAGGCACCTAGGACATGGTATGACAGAATTGATGGCTTCCTATCCAGTTTGGGCTTTACCAAGAGTAAAGCAGATTCCAACCTTTACTACAAGTTTGAAGAAGGGAACCCCGTGATACTCCTACTGTATGTAGATGACCTATTTGTAACAGGTGAAGATGGGTTGATTACTGATACAAAGAGGAAGCTTGTTGCTGAGTTTCAGATGAAGGACTTGGGTATGATGCACTATTTTCTAGACATGGAGGTGTGGAAGAATGCAGATGGAATCTCCCTTGAACAAGGGAAGTATGTAGTAGAAATCCTAAAGAGATTCAGGATGATGGACTGTAAGGCCATGACCACACCTATGGCATCGAACCTGAAGCTTCAAAGTGATGCTTCATCAGAGATGGTTGATGCTATGATGTATCATTATATGATTGGGTTCTTGATGTACTTGACGAATATGAAACTAGATATTTTCTTTGTTGTGAACACATTGAGCCAGTTCCTGACAGATCCTAGACATGTTCACTTGATTGCTGCAAAGCATATTATGAGATACGTAAAGGGTATAGTTGATTATGGGATCAAATATGAGGTGAATCAAAATATTAACCAGGAGGGTTATGTTGATTCAGATTGGATAGGCAGTGCCATCGACAGGAAGAGCACTTCAGGGTGCTGCTTTAGTATGGGATCAAGTGTGATCTCTTGGTTTTGTAGGAAACAATATTGCGTGGAAGTAAGTATAGCTGAAGCAGAGTATGTCGTAGCTTGTTCAGCTAGTTGTGAGGCAGTATGAATGAGGAATATACTGTCTGATTTGTTTGATCTCTAGTTGGATGCTACTTGTATATATTGCGATAACTAGAGTCGTGTGAAGTTGTCAGAGAACCCGGTGTTCCATGACAAGTCGAAGCATATCGAGATCAAATATCACTATATTAGGGATATGGTGCAGAGAGGAGTAGTAAAGCTCTATTATGTTGTAATGGAAGAGTAGATAGCTGATGTGGTGACCAAGTGATTGGCTAGAGTGAATTTTGAGTACTTCAGGGAGAAGCTTGGTGTTCTTCAGATCGAGGTTCATTCCAAGGGGAAGTGATGAGTCTGTGAGCCATTTTGACATGGTGAGAGGATTGGTTCCTTCCATGGTCAGATGTAAGTGCAGAGATGCTTTGATATGATTATGGGTTGTGTTACCACATGATTAGTGCAGAGCCATTCTGATGTGATTAAGGGATGTGTTCCCACATGATCAGTTATAAGTGCTGAAGGCCATTCTCTGGAAGAATGGAGGCACCTGGTTAGTTACCAGGAATACTCAGCCTCGAGCTAAGAGCCATTCTGATGTGACTCAGGGATGTCTTCCCACATGATCAGATGTAAGTGCAGAGCCCTTCTGACATGGTGAATTGGTTCCTCACATGGTCAAATGTAAGTGCAGATCCCTTTTGACATGCTGTATTGGTTCCTTGCATGGTCATATGTAAGTGCAGAGCCCTTCTGGCATGCTGGATTGGTTCCTTACATGGTCAGATGTAAGTGCAAAGCCTTTTCGACATATATGTTGGATTGGTTCCTCACATGGTTGAATGTAAGTGCAGAGCCTTTCTGACATAGATGATTGGATTGGTTCCTCTCATGGGAAGATGTGAGTGCTAGGCCTTTCTGACATAGATGACTGGATTCATTCCTCTCATGGTCAGATGTGAGTGATGGGCATGCCTTTCTAACATGTATGTTGGATGTGTTCCTCGCATGGTCAGATGTAAGTGTTGGGCGGGCCATTCTAACTTAGGGTCAGATATAAGTGCTGAAGAAGACCTACCTGGAGGTTAGGCCTATAACCAACATGAGAAAGGGTTGGCTCTGTAGAAATTCCTATGACAAGAAGAATCAAGAGATAGTACCTGTGATGATGATCTAGTAGAGATGATCTAGATACAGAGATGATCCAAATCCAATGATGTTCCAGATCCAATGATGATCCATATCTAGTGATGATCCATATCCAATAATGAAGATGAATTGAAGACGAAGATGACTTGAAGATGGAGATAACTTGATGATCCAGATGATACAGAGAAGAAGACCTGTACCGATAAACTATGTCGAGAGAATACCTTCCTATTTAAGAGGGAGTTTTGATGTATTTGTAACTTTGGAATGTATTCACTTGTATATTTTATGTATTGTACCCCGATGTTTATTCTAGGAAGTATCTGTAATGTAATTGAGTCATGTCATGCCTCGATGTTCCTATTGGGAGACTCAATAATGTAAACAAGTCATGTAAAGTCATAGTGGGTAACCCTCCTTATTGATCAAGGGGTAAAGTCCCTGCTGTTGTGGGGCCCTAGGGTTATTAGACTCTCCTAGAGAAGTTGACCCTAGTGAGTTATTTTCAAGTTGGGAATTAGTATAAATAGAGAGTGAGCCTCTCTATTTATCACGCATTCACTCACACTCAGTTGTAGTGCATAACTAAGAGAGAAGAAGAAGATGGGACAAGAGAGAGAGAGACTACTGATGTCGGGAGATCATCTTACTATTTCTGGGTTTTACTTTTGGTGTTGATTCTATCTTTGAGGAAGTTGTAGGGTTTTCTCCTTTATGGTTTACCCGAGGAAAATATTTGTGTCTATTGTCTCTTATGTTTGATTGTTGTGCTTGTTATTCTTTTAGTTAAATATCCTCAGATAATGCTAGCTTAAATGTTAATAATCTAACAGATTATAGGCGTATGAAGAAGTAGGACATGCCATTGATTTTTTATATGAGAAGGGATATATAATACCTGCATTTTCAAATGGAGAAACACAAATGTATGTAACAAATTCAACCTGATATATGCTCCCAACACCCAGGAATGGAGGTCTATACACTTGGCTTACCAATCGCGATTCCTCCAACACCAAAGCATGTAATCAATCTGCTTAGAAATTGAAAAGATGATTTATTTTCTAGTTAGTGTTTAAAATGTACTTTCATTGATGTTAAAGGAAAAATTGTGGAACCCAACTGTTATCATTGATGTCAAAAGACATGTTTTTCCATTTATGTTAAAGGAAAAAATGTTTAACCCAAGAGTTATCATTGATGTCAAAATAAAATGCAAGCTTCCTCATACAAAGCCACTTTCTGAACTAAGCAAAGATCCCAATATGACATCGGTCATATGTGAACATATAAAAACCTTAAAAGAAGAATATGAAAAATGACAGATGTACACAAATACTACTTTGGTACGAGACTTATGAAGAAGACTATGACTTATGAACTTGTGTGTAAAAGTACCACAAAGAAAATGGCATATGGAAGGGGATTTTTGAAGGAAAATATGAGATAAGAAATTGAGTGAAAATGTCCCACAAATAAAGTGGCATATTTGCGTCGAACCCCACAAAGTTGATATGTGATAAGTGGCATGTAAAAGCAGTTCATAATTTGATCAAGATGTAAACAAGTGGGGCCATTATTCAAGTAAAAGGATCTTCAATAGGTAGGCACATATATTACATTAGAAAGAGTATAAATAAGTAATAAATGGATATGTTGAAGTAAGATTGTAGAGTGATGACTTGAAGATAACGTGTCTTGGGAAAGATTCACTTTCTTAGGGTATCAATGGCTCATTGATAAAAGAAAGAACCTTTATCCAGTGGATCCTAATTATGTAGATCAACAGAAGATGAACAACAAGAAGAGAACTAGATAGAAGGATACTCGTATTTGGGATGTACGAAGGTGACACTCAATAGATGATGAATAATTGTAAATCACAGAAGTGACTGAGGAGTATAGGAGTGCATAAAAGTTGTAGACATAGTCGCATATCATGGTTAAGGAACCTAGATTTTTTTATGTAGATAATTGGAGGTAGGATGAATATTAGAAGAGCTACAATAGTTGTAGTTTTCAGAAAATGTAATTTGCATATTCTAATTATACACACTTATTTCTTCTTAAGGAGGATCAAAGGGGAAAGGATAAGGGAGTTGGAGATTACTTCTAGTAGGTGCTGATAAAATTTCTCAAGAAGGTAGGACATGGAAAGGAAGAGCAAGTTGTATCTTTTGTCCAGTCATAGCTACTACAAATC
This sequence comes from Pseudotsuga menziesii, assembly GCA_001517045.1. Taxonomy (NCBI): domain Eukaryota; kingdom Viridiplantae; phylum Streptophyta; class Pinopsida; order Pinales; family Pinaceae; genus Pseudotsuga; species Pseudotsuga menziesii. The sequence continues at coordinate 132,233 of LPNX011049705.1, forward strand.
AGGGAGTAGGTGATTCATTCCACTTGTAGCTGGTAAAACAATTAGGCGATTGGATCCTCGTTCTAGTTGGAGATGTCAAATATAATTTGGGAGGGGGTTCTTCCATTTAGTCGCAGTTGAAGGAACAATTTTAGATTGCAGATGTTCACATCTTGGTTCCTTATTGATATGAGTCAGAGTTTGCATAGTAAGACAAACATTTGTCTTTTTTGGTTCCTGAAGTTCATGAGTCGGGGTTCGTGCAAATCAAGGTCATTCCAAGTTGGTGCCTGTAACTAGCAGAATTTTACTTATGGATCAAATTGATTCCTGAAATGAGTTGGTGCTCATGTTTGGATATTGTACTCTCCCACTGATGTAAAATTCATTTTATTTGTAGGTATACATATAATTACTCTTCATTCTTTGAGTGCATTTGTGTTAGTGTCAACTGGAAAGTTTTAAGTGGTGAAAATTGTTTAGTTGTGAAATAATTTGATATATATGCTTTGTATTGATTCACCCCCCCTCTTGGTATAAGATAAATACAACAATTAAATCCAGAGCAATTATCTGTAGTGATAAATTAACATATGGAAGAAAGATCCAGTGTAGTTGTTAGCACAATTTTTTTTTCTGCAGAGTTGAGAGGAGATTAATGTTAGAAAAAGGCCTTATATTTTAAATTTTGGTTGATACTATGACTGTGGAACTAAAAAAATGGGTTCTTAAAGGGAATACCAGGTCTTCCACCAAACCAAATGATGCGATAAAAGGTGACTAAGGTGAGATGGTGAAGTTCCTTTAACAACTTATGGAGGAATTAACAGTACAGATCATAACTATGATGAGATTAATGGTGGACAGAGAATTTGATGGGTAAATTTTCTCGGTTTATAAAATGGGAAGAGATTGGAGAAATGACCATTGGGGAATATTAAATTTTGATGTGACTGACGAACCATTATTAGAGGAGAAAGAGATCAACAGTTGAGGTGTATTTTGTTCCTTCAACTTCCAAGGAGGACGAAATAGGAGAGAGGTGGTGTATTTTTATCACCTTCCATGTGTTAGGTAGAGAATAATTATGTTGGATGAAAGGAGGAAGGGAGAAACCACCTCATGTAATCCTGAAACCACCTTTGGGGATGTTATAAAAATACAAGTCATGCATAAATGCATCATTTGTCTTTTGTGAGCAAAGGAAAATGTTCCTGCACCTATGGAAGCTAAGTCAGATTCACTTTTTTTATCCGTCATTTTCCAGGTAGGCCATGTATCTTAACCCACCGAGTTATTTTTAAAATTTAAGGGGAAGGTGAAACTGAAGTGCAGGAAAGAGAGTTTAGTAATTTGGATGAAATTTTTGAAGACAAAGATGGAGATGTTTTCTCCATAGATCTATCTCATGAGTTAAAAAATAGATTTAAAAACTTAAAAACAGAGAGAGTTGGCTTACATAGCATTCATAGGTCCCATTTTCATTTTTTTTATAGACCAAACCCTCAAATTTCCATATTTTGTTGCATGGTGTGCGTCCAACTACTCTCATCCTGAACGAGTTATAATGGACTCAAACTTGTTAAATTCAATGAAACATAGGATCATCAGCCTACATAAATTGAAATGAGAAGACACGGGTGCAAAATAGAGAGAAGAATTTAACATATACTAATCAATTTCTCATGGAAACATTATACACACATAGAGACAAAAATGGAACAATATAATTATATTCATGAATCACTAATTAATATGTAATACAATGGTCATACATATAGGAGAATTTGAATGCCTAAGATAGGATTCAAAGCAACCAACTTGGACTGACTCCAGAGCTAACTCAGTGTGGGAAAATATCCACTGGAGGTCACTAAAGCAACTTCGGATAACTAACTTAGTCGACAATCAGTAAACTAATGAGGGTATGTGAACAAAGGTGTCCACACTCCCTTAAATCATGCAAATTGGTGCTAGGATAGCTTATTGTGATATAAATGATGGTAAATGCAACATAATTGAACATAAATAAATACCTACGAAGGTAAACTAAAGGAGTATGTTGGTGGAACTTAGAGTGGGATCCTAAATTATAGGGATTGGTACCTGAGGCACTTAAACTCATGCAATTGGGTTCAATAAGTTTCATATGTCCCCTTGGTGTGTCCCCCATGCACTAGTGGAGTGATCAAGATCTCTTAGGTTAGGAAAACAAACAATTAGATTATGTGGTCAAAGGGAGGATTAATAATAATCCCAACACCCCTTCTTAATCTTGACTTCGGACAACCTGGGCCCTAGAAACTTGGACCAAATTTCACCCATACAATCTAAATACAAAAAATAATAATTGCTTAATATATTAACTGAGGAAATGGGGAAAAACTCACGGGAACCCCCCCTCAAAATAAGAAGGAAAATTAGGACCAAGATTTCATATACGATGATATATAGGAGAAGGAATGTGCATGTGAACCTCTCCATGTTATTCCAATATGATGATATATAGGAGAAGGAATGTTTCCTTTGTATTTTCTTTCTGGAGGAAGAGTGACATGATACAATTTGTTCTTCAGTAAGAAAAAATGTTGATTAGTCGTTACCATCATGTAGCATCTCTCTAGGAGCTCATTTCACCTCTATGAAAGAAGTGAATTTGCTTGGAATAGAGCAAGGTTCTATTTTTCAAATGAGGATCTCATTCTCCTAATGTCATATGGGTCTTTGGTCATGTTCTCAGCTACCTCAATAACCTTTTGTGCCTGTTTAGGCCTAGGGTTGGGAGTAGGGACTAGATTTGGATATGGATCACTTTGAACTTCATCTTCAATTTCATAAACTGATTCAAATAGGTCCTCTACTTCAGATTCTAAACTTGAAACAATAATAGAAACATTATCATATGTAAAAGCTGCCAATAGAATGGTTTTACCTCCCCTTTCAAATGGAAGATAAGATTGTTATGGATCCGAGTATGGAAGAAAGTGTGATAAATCATATTCCTTGGAGGCATGGTTTGAAACGCCCTTCACTATAATATTCCTAGCTAAGATATCTGACATCTTCACTGCATCAGGACCAAATAATACTCGCTTTTGTGGGCCAGTATGTTTCATCTGGTATACAAATAACAAATTTGTAGCTAAGGAGGGGACATAGAGTACATCTTTGAACAATCCATGCTTTAACTTGATTGAACCCCTTCCTTCAGGTCAAATTTGAGTGTCATCACCAATGTGTATACATGGACCTTCAATAAGTTTTAATGAAGAGAATGATTCTTTGGATGCAACCATATGATTGGAGGATCCTAAATCAACGAGGAAGGCATGTTATTTGTAACATCTAGCCTTCAGTTCATGGAATCTCCCATCATGATCTTCTGTATTTTCTCCATATTCAATCTTCCTTATGCCTTCAGGGAGTGTAATGTTGTGCTTCTCAAGGAGTTTTTCCATATGATAAATGGTCTTCTTCATACAATACTTCTCTACATGGTTTCCTTTCTTATAGTAAGAACAATTTCCCTTGTTAGACCTTTGATGTTTGTACTTCCTAGAGCTATAGGCTTCATCTGATTGATCAAACTCATATTTAGGTTCAAATTCAGTGTTTATTTTCTCTTTACCTTTCTTTTTCCTTCTTTCTTGCACATTCCTTGTCTCACTCGCTAAGACAGATTGATTTGGAGAGGTTCTGAGAGCTCCCATATGTATCATCTTGTCGTTTTCTTAGATTAGAGACTCCATGAAGGAATCAAGGGATGGAATTCACCAATTAGGAGTAGTAAGTGTCCCAGAGTGAAAGGAGGATACAAACACTCAGAATTATGAGCCAATTTTTCTCACTATGGAGAGCACCAATTGGTCATCCTTCTTCCCAATCCTGCATTGCTTACATTGCATAACCAATGGTTGTAATTTTGAAAAAAATTGTTGTATAGTTTCAAAGTTAATAGGTTGGAGTGCTATAAGTTCATTATCCAAGATACAGCCTCTCAAATCATCCTATTTCCATACAAGGATTTGAGCTTATCCCATACTTATTTTGGGGTCTGGAGTCCATCAAGAAGGAACAACAACTCCATCAATCTGTGGATGCACATGTATCCTATATAGATGCTTCAATTTTTCAATGTACTAATACTATTCGACTGCTCTTCCCATGGTCATCCTATACAGACCTTTGTTGTGCAAGAAAATATCCATATCTTCACTTCAATCAAGGTAATTGAAGGGTGTAAGGATTCTGTGTCTTAGATCTATTGAATTCTCGATTTCACAACTATATTGATCAATAATTATTTAGAAATTCTTTGAATGTACCTGCAAAAACATTGCAAAACAACTCAATTCAAATTAATTTAGCTCAAACACTCTTCATGTCGACATGTGTACTTTCTATGAGTACATCACACTTAGATAGACTTCTCTAGACAAAATCCATAGGGTACAATGCAATTATTTTAGGAATTATGTGGAAACTGAATGGTTTCTGGTGCATAAATGGAATATTCTGATGGTTGAGGAAAGCATGGATACCTACTTTGATACCATGTAAAATTCCAAGAAACATAGGATCATCATCCTGCATGAAGTCAAATGAGAAGAGAAGGTTGTAGAAGGGAGAGAAAAATTTAGCATAAACTAATCAATTACTCATGGAAAAATTGTATACACACAGAGAAAAAAATGGAATAATATGATTATATTCATGAATGAGCAATTAATATGTAATACAATGGTTATGAATATAGGATAATTCCAATTCCTAAGAGAGGATTCAAATTTACCACCCTGGACTTACTCCAGAGCTAACTCAGTCTGGAAAAATCACCACTGGATCTCAATAATGCAACTCCAGATAACTAACTTAGTCTACAATATGTTAACTAATGAGGGTAGGCTAAAAAAGATGCCAAATCTCACTTCAATCATGCAAACCAGCACTAGGATAATTGATTGTGATCTAACAGGTAGTAACTAAAGCATAACTGGACATAATTGAATACCTATGAAGGTCAATTGAAGGAAACTACTAGTGGAACTCAAAGTGGGTTCCTAAATTATATGGATTGGTCCCTCGGGAAACTAAACACATGCAATCAGGTGTAGTAAGTCAAATATTTCCCCTGGTGTGCTCCCCATGCACTAGTGAAGTGATGAAGATATCCTAAGCTAAAAAAATAGACAAATAGACTATGTGGTCAAAGGGAGGATTAATAATAATCCCAACAAAACTAATATAAAATCCTTTTCCCCTTCAATTCACTAGTTGTTATAGATGCATTAGAAGTACCCCAGTCATTTAACTTGGAATATTTTTTTGAGGAAAATGTAATTGAACAGTATAGGCATGTTGTAGTAGAAGAGAAGCAAGCGTTTTTTTCTAAAATTCTTAAAAATAAAGTTTCTATTGAAAATGGGCCTTTTCATATTGACATTAACTTGTTTAATGAGGCATCCCAATGGGTACTTTCCATGTTGGGTAATTTTTTAGGGTTGGACAGTGATAAGTTTGTCCTCGAGGTCTTACTGAGTCTATTATTTAGATAGAGTATGAATCCGCTTGAATATGATTCCAGTTAGTATTGTTTCCTTAAATTTGATGAATTCCTAGATGAGAATATTCATTCATAGTTAGTTCATTTCCACATGACCAAACATTTCATATTTTAGTCTTACTTGGTCATGATGTTCTTGTTCTTCAAGGAGGAATTTTTGTAGTTCCCATAAATAGTGTTCACTTATGAGATCAAGAATAACACCTTTAATGATATGAACCTCATTATTTCATAAATGTATCGAGTAATCTTTCGGGATAATCTACCCAAAGTGCTGCCCGAAATGGAAGAAGTGTTGCAATTCAACCCAGACATAAGATTTGTAGGATGGTTCCTTCTAAAGGAACACATTATCACCAGAGTATATGGTTTTGTGCATGAGCCATACATTTTACCTGCATTCTTGACACTCGAAATTTTTGATTTGGAATATACCACACCAAAGCTAATTGTGGACAATGGGCATTTTTTGAATTTCAGGAAGGATTCAAAGATCAAATTTCCTCTCAAGGTAGGACCTTTTTATTTTTAAAAATAAATTTTCTCTCTTATCTATTGAGGGATTTCTCCAAGATATGAATTTTATGAAAGCTACAAAAGTCAAATGTGATAATCATCATATCATTTCACAAACGAGGAAACAAAAAAAAACAAATAATTTCATCACCAAGAGATAGAGGGACTAGATGAAAGAGCTATTTTAATGGAATATCGACCTAATGTAGTGAGTTAACAGAGGTTGAAGTAAAATCTCTCTGCCACAATGAAATCAGGTTTTATGATAATACCGACTCCGAGTAAATTTGAGATTACTGGTAAGAGAAGTTTTTTAGAGACAATTGATATTGAGGATGAAGACCTAGAAGCAACAAAAAGACAAAAACTAGATTCAAATAGAGAGATGATTAAAGTTCAAGGTAAGAAGATGAAGGAAAATAATCAAGTACACGAGTATAGTTTTACAGAGGTACGAGAGAGTGGTTCCAGTGATAGGTATAAGTCTAAGAATGACTTGTATACTAGATATGGTCAAGATAAAAGTTTTCTTCAGAAAAATCTTTGAATATTTTTCGTAATGTGAGGGATATTTTAGATAAAAAAATTTCACTAGCCATTGTAAAGGATCATGTGAAAAATACCTTAAATTTAGTAGTGGCTACTTAGAACAAAGTTTTAGAAATGAGCCTTAATTTAAAGAAAATTCCAGTTCTAGAAAAGATCCATTTGCACAAGCAAACTGGAGAAGTGATATATATTGACTTACTAAAATCCACAATAAATATTTCTAAGTTGAAATCTATAGTATCAAGGTTAGAGAATCAACTTAAGTAACACAAAATTGATAATAAGACGTATCAACATCAAATTAAGAAGCTTCAGGGTGATATTCTAGCTATGGATAGGGAGACAATAGAGGGAAAGATACAAAGAAGATTATATCTGAGAAAGAAAACACTATTCAACAATTGAATAAGAAACTGAAAATTCCAGCTTCCCAGTTGATTCATGCATCTGAATTGACAATTTTGGAGAAAGAAAAATAATCATTGTCTCAAGAATTAAATGACATCAAATCTTACTTGTTGAAATTTCTTGAAGAGAAAAGTTATTGGGAAAAGGAAAGGGATTTCCTTATAGCTAAAATTGATGTCTTGAATGAAAACCAAATAATTTTGGAAAACGAAAGAGAGGAAAAGGAAAATAAAGGATAGGTGGCAATATGCCAACCAAGGAAAAAAAATACAAAAACTATAGTCTAATCCATGTCACGGGTCAGTTTGAGATGAAGAGATAAAATGTTTAAAAGAAAAAAATTGAAAATTGGTTGAATTAGTAAAAAAGAAAGAAGAGGAAAATATATTTTTTGAGAATAAGAATAAGGAACTATTTGAGATAAATATAAATATAATAAGGAATATTTTAGAAGAACTACATTTTTTTCCCAGGGAACGTTTGTTCTACCTCTTCCTGGCATGCCTGATATGTTTATATTTATGGCAGATCAGTGGAACCCAGCTGAATTAAGAGACTCATGTTATGTTTGGTTGCCTCTCACAATGGATGGGCCTGCAGACGAGCCCTTAGAGGATGATTTTGAGGTTCCTCTTTGGTCAAGGGTGTCTATTTCTTGGCATAAACAATGGAAGCTTCCAGAGGGATGGAATTCACCATTGCCTAATCAAAGTAGTTAGTCATATATAGTCTGTATTCTAATAACATTTTTTTATTCCTAGGTTACTGCATTATATTCATTTGCAATGGCAAGTATATTAGCACTTTGACAAGTGCATGTTCCAATAGTATCCTTTATTTTTAGCTGACATAATTTTGAAAGAAACACTATTGGACAGAAGCCATCTAACACCATTTGCTTTCTTTAGGTATTGAAAAAAAGCTGAAAAAGCTGATTCTACATTTCTACCACATATTCTTAAACCATATGTTTTCGAGCATTGTAAAGGTTGGTCTATCCAACAAATGATTGATAGAAATTAGTAGCTTTCCTCAAGTGCATTTTTAGAATGTGATCCTTTGATGAGTTACGAGTGACATGTTAACTTCGTTTATTGGCTTTACATCTTAGAATTTTTTCATTTTACAATCTTAGGGTCATTCAGCAACTAGCCAATCAAATTGAAGTGATTCATCATATCTAGCTACTGCATTCTGAGTTGTAGGCTTGGTCATGTCATATATAATACTTAATCAAATTGATGTGATTCATCATAGAATTTTTTCACTTTACAATCTTAGGGTCATTCAACATCTGGCCAATCAAATTGAAGTGATTCATCATATCTAGCTACTGCATTCTGAGTTGTAGGCTTGGTCATGTCATATATAATACTTAATCAATAATCATGAAATGGTTTGTTATTGGGGAAGTTTCTTTGAGAAACATACCCCAAGGTTAGGGGTTGCACTGCATAAAATGTTCTTCCTTCGGCTTAAGGTGCCATGCCCTATTCTTTCAAATATCCCTGGGACTTGTACCGGGCCTCATGTCTTGAACAGAAGACATTTGACCTAATCTTGTAACTATTGATTTTCTCTATAGAGATGTAATGCAGCAAAAACTCCCATTCCTGACTTGGTTCCAGTCTCCTCCCACACAAACAACCATCAGCCAACATTGAACCATGCCCCCTCACTGTATGATGCTCCCGACCTTCTACCCTAATTCGTCTCCTCTACCCCTTCCTCTAGTCATTTATTCACCCCCAACCTTATCCAAAGATCCATCCATACGATTAGTACTGAGCAGAATTAAGCTCAGTGCTCTTTCGTTGAGATTTTGAAGGTTTTTGATATGAGGCTGGAGCTCTACAACATTTTAGGTTTTGAGAGTAGATTTTACACGTTTCACTAAATTTGCTAGGGTTCCTTCCCCCGTTTTCACTAAATTTGCTGCTTCAAGCAGGTTATGACAAGTCAAAGCAGGAAGAGCTGTTGGGGAAGCTAGGAGCTAGCTTTAAGCTTATAGAGTCTGTACTTGGAACTCTGACAAAGTTTAGAGGAATTGTGAGCAAAGAAAACACAGGGAACCTGAACAAACTTTTTCTGAGCTCCTCGTTGCATGGTTTCCCATCACATGTTCATCATATGCATCAACCAAGTCTTTATTGACTTGCTCTTGTAAATAACAGTTTTGCTGCCAACTTCCAAGCGACCAATTTGTTTTGGATCAATTTCATACTTTTCCAAAAGCAACGTTACTGCTGTCAAACTGCAGGCATTCATATGAGGAATCAGCTCATAAAATTATTGGGAAATTTCAAACAAGCATGATATAACCTCTATCTTGTGAAAATATTATTCTACTACCATACACAAGTACCATACACAGTAGAAGCACTAGGAGTGCCAAATTTTAACGAATTGTCCCCAATTGTTGGGAAAAACTGCTGACCATTCAAATTTTGCTCAACAAGGACTCCAAAGCTTTGCATCTGCAAAAGCCGAAGGCTGTCGAATTTCATGAGAAGCTTCAAATAGAAATATTGTTTATTTGCGTAGGCAACTTCCCGAATCATTCATATACAATCAATATGAAATACTGAGTGCACAGCTACAGCATTCGTGAAAGGGAACTACTGAAAGCATGAGAAAATGCGCATTAGAAAAACAACTCAATAAAGTGCTCCCAAGGAAAAACTTTGATAGTAACAACTAAAAGAAGAAAAATCGAAAGAAGATGCACCCATAAAAATAAACAATTTCCATTCATTATTTTGCAGCTAGATAATAGCACACAAACCATGCCCTGAAATGAAATTAGAAAAGATAGAGATGAGCTATAAGTCATTCCAAACTTGAATAATACAAGATGAGCTATAATGCCTTCAAGATGAATAATAAGTATATTTTATTTATAGGACAGAAAAATAGTTACACATTTAAACCTTTCCATCTTTTCCACATAAGGATATGATGGATTACCTGGTATCCTTGGACTTTGATTATTTCCTTGATACGATCCACAATATATAAGCCTCCATCCTCATCAAAGTATCCCATATCTCCAGTATGGAGCCAAACTTCCTCATCAATTGTACTTTCAGTTGCACTGGGATTGTTAAAGTATCCTGCAAGTTACATAATTTAACTCAGATATTTTCAAATTTGATGCTTTCAGAATGACATAATTTTTCAAACATTACACTGGAGTGTCAAGTCAAGTTGTGCCATGGACATAGTGCACATGGTAGGGGTAACTTTAGAGTCCATTAGTGTGACAAGTTCAGCTGTGCAAATTACTTAGGTGCCAGTGCAACACGAAGTCAAGTGCATCTAATGGCGTGGCATACTATAGTGGGTTGGATAGACTACTCAGCTATGAAATTGCAGAATGGAAGGGATCTCTTGTCCCACAAACAAGGCAATCTCATACATCAATATTCTTACATTGGATACAAATTGTACAATTGTGTGACTTCATACCCAATTTAAGAACAATGTATTTCAAATTTACAAAGTGCAAATGTACAAGTCCTTCTACAAACCAACATAAAGAGCAGACAGAAAAAAGTTCATTATTCATGCAAATGACCTAGCAAACATAAAACTCCTAAGAAAGTAATAAGTACAAGCAAAAGACACTGCCCATCTATTACTGTTCCAGTATCAATTGGATAATAATCGTAGCATTGCCCAGCCAGTCATTCAAACTACAAACAGGTGACGTATTAACATTGATCCAGAGCAGATTAAAAAACCATTCAGAATTGTACAACATAATCTAGAGCCATTTCACTATGCTATATGCTATATGAATTGTTGTGAAGCAACCCCAATAGTTTATATCCTATGAACTGAACACTGGAAATATGAATTAAGCTAAATGGGCACTTAATTAGAAAATAGTTGTTGAAGCAATGATGAAGGAACAATGGTATTTTCATTAGGCTTCCCCCTTTAGTTTCTTTGTAATGCCAGCAAGTATTTTCACTGATGAAAAGATTGCTCCAAATCTAGTTTGCTTGGTTGGCGTGAACCATCACCAACAAAAGTTCAAGAACCATATGGACTGCTACCTTTTACTTGTTCCATCTCAACATTCCAGCTCCAAAAGTATATCCTATTGGTACATAGAGCATGCCATGGTGAACCAGCTGTGTTATAGCCGTCAATTTGCATGCTGCTAATGTTGTTAAAATCACATTGGAACCAACAAGTTCAATAAATTCAGAAATTTTGCTATTAATAAATTCTTTATGTACAAATATGGCTCTTTAAAACAGAATAAAAAAGTGTGACACCACAAGCACAAGCAATTTAAAGTGGTTTGCTTCCATGTCCAATGTCGTCTATCATTATTGAAGTTTGTTGTTCAGTAAAATGACCAAAAGGGGCATTAAATACAATCCCCATATACAGTCCACAAGCCAAATATGTGAGTAGTATCATATCATTCGTGTCCCAAACGGTTGCAAATATATTAATTCATTGAAATATATTTTTTCAAGCAATGCCACTGAGCGACTGATATCTCATTTGTTGATTTCATCAAAAGGCTTTACCATGAAGGAAAGATACATGGAGCAACAACTATATTAAGGGAATTGGAATTAAGGAAAGATACAGGAAGCAGCAGCAGCATTCTATAGAGGATGGGAGGTTTGCTTATACTGATGATGCTCTTGTTCTTGTAGCTCGCATTCTTATTATAAGGACATCCACAGGGTCAAAATATCCAAGAAGTTTGTGCAAGTCTTCCATCCCTATTTCATTTGGAAGTTCTTCTCATGGTTTTTCATTCTTCAAATGCATTTGAAAAGATCATGGGTATTATCTATTCACACTGAACCATGCACAGTTGGAAATTCTAATCACAATTGTATACTCCATGTATTGTGCTAAAGTTCATGGTGGATGGATTGGTTTAACCCTTTGCATGAACATGAGGTGCTACGAATAAAAAGTAGCTCAGATTATTATGAAACATTGGGTCTCTCTCGCTATGAGAACATAGATTTTGCTGTCCTTAAACGAATGTACAAGAAAAAGGTAGTGTTTTGTCTTAATTATTCAAAATGTTAGTCTTAATCACTGCTATTTTTGTTATTATAACATTATTGCTCTTCAAGGCTTTTTCCTCAAAGCTGTTATTCTCAGTTCACAATTTTTAGTTATAATGACTCTATTTACCCACCCCTGAATTCATTCTTTTTAAATAAACAAATTTTGATAGGGGTATGAAATATTAATGCATGAACTTTGACATAGAAAGCATCTATAAGCTATTTCTCGCTTGACATTTTCTCTTTCAATCAATGAATGACAGGTGACAGGACTTAATGTAAACTTGTGATTTATGTTAAGTGGATGTATCATTGTCAGCACAAAATACTATTTGTGGTTGGCACTATTCCCTTGATGAAGTGAGGGCACTTATGGATGCACACACAGAAAGAGAGAGAACAGTGTTTGCGACAGTTGGTACTACTTCTTTTGACACCCTTGTCAAGGCAGTTGACACTATCCAGTGTAAAGCAGCACTAGAAAGCAAAGGGTACACCCATCTGCTTATCCAACTAGGACGTGGAACATATTTCCCAACTAAGGTTTAACCCTTCTGCCCATGGATCTGCTATTTTCTATCCTTGATATGAATAAGTTTGTGGTTTAAACTTTAGTTTAAGCATGTATTGATTGATTGGTCAACTGTGAACATCTACAGTTCCCACTAAGGGCAGGGTTTACCTATTATGAGTTGTGTTTTGTTGACTTTGAGTTTTGCTTAGTTGGTATTTGAGGATACGTTGAGGACTGCAAACACAAATATTGCATGGCAACCATTGTAATAGAATTTTTATATAATTTATCTGTCTTTTTTGGGTTCCTTTTTTTATTTAAAAAGGATTTTGTTTTCCATTTTGAGTACTATCCCAGATGGAGAGGTTCAAATCTAGTTTACCTTGAATTTTTCCCTAATAGCTGGAACAACTTCATGTAAAAAATGACACCTGAATTTCAATGAATTCTTTCCAGAACTTCTTGGGATGGAGCCTATCCAAAGAATACCGTAAGCCTATATCATAAGACTATTCCAGTAGGAGTTTTTCATCAATAATCAGCATATTTTATTTACTAGATATTCACTATACTACAAATTCCTAGAGAATGTGTAGTAAGTCTCACAGGTAATAATGGTAGCAGGTACTGATAAATGAGTCAAACTTAACTAGAATTCCAAGAAATGGTTCTATTGCAAAGTATCAATGGCAAAAATCCTTAGGATTAGAATTCGTCTTAGCTGTGTCGGCCTTTACCATTAGCCAGCCCAGTCTTCCATGTGGGGTTCACTTGAATTTTGCCCTAATAATACGAGAACAATATTTTCCATTATTTCAAAGTGGTTACTTTAAACACAAAAGAAGCATTTTAACTGGCGTGAAGAGGTTGGGAACCAAAATGGCCCTCGAGGGTCTACTGAACCTAAGAACTTATTTTCAGCTAAGCTGGCCCGATAGGGGTGACTCTTTTGTCAAGTCATCCAGGATTTGCACCTGATGTCTATGGACCATTCATGCTGAATCAATCAAGATGAACTTTGGAGAACTTCATCCCGATCATAAAATATGAGCCTGCTGGAACTTAACACTGAATCTGGCTAGGGTAAATTCACTGTTAATAGGTTGCAACATTGGATGCCTCACACCTTGGTCTCTGCAAGGGTCAAGTTACGACAAGGTGAAGGGGTAAATTAACCTAAGAGATTGCACATGTGGACAGTTGAATATGAAATGGGAAATCGAGCAGAGTTCTATGGGTGTCAAATCCATTATGCTCTATTAAACAAGAAGTGAGCAGCAGAATGGGAATAACAGGGCCATACATGAATCCATTTGCAAAGGATCATACTTCAACCCCAGCTGCAGGAAGGAATTATTATCAGAGGGCAGAGCTCCTAAGGATCCAAAAGACTGTCCCATGACAAATGATGGAGTACTGCTTGAACCATAGAATGAAGTGCTGGAAGAACCATACGAGGCACTGCTTCCACCAAATGCTGGAGTATTGGCAGTAGCAAATGACACACTGCTTCCCCCAAATGATGGAGCACTAGCTAAACCAAATAAGGAGCTGCTTGCACCAAATGAGGGAGAACTGCTGGATCCAAATGTACTCCCAGAAACAAATGAAGGAGTGCTACCAGAAACAAATGGAGAAATGCTTCCAGAAGCGAATGCAGGAGTGCTGCCAGAACCAAATGAAGGGGTACTCCTAGTGGCAAATGAAGATGTAGTATTTGAACAAAATGTTACACCTAAGCCAAATGAAGGTGCAGTGCTTGAGCTAGATTGAGGAAAGCTGGTTATACCAAACGAGGGAGATGTACTAGAATTAAACTGCGGAGTGGTGCTCAACCCAAATGAAGGAGAGGTGTTGGAACCAAATTGTGGAGTTGTGCTCAACCCAAATGAAGGAGAGGTGTTTGAACCAAATTGAGAGCTGCTGCCCAATCCAAATGAAGTACTACTGCTAGAAGAGAAGCTAGAGGTACAAGTAGAACCTATCGAAGGGATGCTAGCAGCACCAAATGTAGTTGTGGTGCCAGACCCAGATGCAGTAGTACTAGTAGAAGCAAATTGAGATGTGCTACTATTGCTGAGGCCAAAAGAAGGTACACTGAAGGAGCCTGATGAACTGGGTGCCGTTAAGCCAAACAAGATTTCCTAACACCAAATTATGCTCTTCGCAGCTTAATTTCGCAATGGTGTGAGACCAATGGGGTTGAGTTACTGAGAAAACTAGGCCCAAGTCGGACAACAAGACTCAGTAATAGTTCAGATTTTTCCTTTGGAGAAAAAGCAAATATAGATGTTTTGGTTCAAAATCTCTCTTGCCAGTAAGTTGATGTGCAAAGAGCTGCTTCCGGAGAACTTCGATTGCTTGCAAAGAGAAATGCAGATAACATGATTTTTATTGTAGAGGCTGGAGCTGTTCCTCCATTGGTGAAGCTGTTGTCCTCCACTGACACAAAAACTCAGGAGCATGCTGTTACTGCACTTCTAAACTTGTCTATTCATGAAAGAAATAAGGGCATGATTGTTCAACTAGGAGCTATCCACCCTGTTACAGAGCTGCTAAAACATGGCAGTATGGAGGCAAGGGAAAATTCTGCAGCAACCCTGTTTAGCTTGTCTGTAATAGATGAAAACAAGGTGAAAATTGGAGCTTCGGGAGCTATCTTGGATTTGGTCGATCTACTTCGTGATGGAACTATAAAAGGGAAAAAGGATGCTCTAACTGCTCTTTTTAATTTTTCTATGTGTCAAGCAAACAAAGCCAGGGCTGTCAGAGCTGGGGTTGTGCCACTGCTATTGGAATTGCTTATTGACGAAAACACTGGAATGGTTGATGAAGCTCTTGCAATTATTTCTATACTTGCTACTCATCAGGATGGTCAAAGTGCAATTGGACATCAATCAGCTATTCATATTCTTGTCAAGCTCATTTGTTCAGGCTCTGCTCGCAATAAGGAGAATGCTGCTGCTGTACTGTTAGCTTTGGCTATAAATGATTCATCCCATCTATTGACGGGACTGCAGTTTGGTGTATATGGGCCTTTGATTGAACTTACTCATAATGGAACTAGTAGAGCCGAAAGAAAGGCTAAAGCACTTTTGGAGCTCATGAGCAAGCATGAACATATTTCTAAAAGTACCTGCTAATAACTGTCCTATTTTTATTGTAAGTATGGCAGGGTACATTCAAACCTACCATAAAGTTTGAGGGTATGTTTTCTTTTGTAGGAAAAGGAAGCAAAATTACGAAGGGAAAGTAAGTTATGGTTTCAAACCCTCTCACAACTTTCTGCTTTCCAAGCCTAGGAGAGCTATGCACCCAACTTCCAAGATTCTCATCTGACTTTCAACTGGTTTTCAATTTGAGGTTTCCTTCCTGGCATATGGTTCTACAGTTGTACTAGTACTCAAAAATTTTGTTGCTGCAAGCACAACTGTAGTGCGTTTGTAGCTTTTAACATGACTTGGACCCACAACTAACTTAACTGGACCATCTTCATGGTTACCTTACACATCTGTTCGTATACCAAAAATTGTGTATACTGAATGGTGTTGACAATATTTATGATGTGGGATGCCAATGTTACTCTTTGGACATGACAAGAATTTAGGGTAGTGGGATTGGAAGTATAATTTTTGCAGAGGATTACTATCTGCTTCTCTAGACATAATACATTGACAACTTGGCACTGGGTGTTAGGTGAAGGCTATCTCTGGATGTCTGGACTAGATCAGGAATGGAAAGGATATCTATGGTAATTTAATGAAGTTCAACCTGTGGACAAGGACCTTACTCCTGAGAGAAGCCATGCTGCAACATCAAGTTTATCTCTAATAAAGGCATTGCTTTTCTTCTAATGTTCTTTGGATGTCTACACTTCATTCTTCCTTTTCAATTTCATCACTGATTGGTCAATGTGAACAACTTCCTACAGTCTTACATTATATTATATTGTTCAGTTCTTGAAAGCTAGATAAATATCCTTCTCCAGTCAATTGAAGGTCAGCACCTGTAGCAACATGTTGGGTATGGACTGCATTTCTATGACCTAGTTTGACATCGCAACTATTTGGAGCTGGTTAAGAATCCCTATTCTTAAAATGGTGTGATTTTCATTAACGTCATGCATCTTTAAGAAACAATTAATCCAATCCCTTTCTAGTAATTATGTTTATTTGGTATTATTGAACATTATATTTTATTTGGAATTGGCTAGTAAGCGTGAATTCTTATGAATGGTTTCATTTGAGTTGTGCTTTACATCATAAAATTTTCTTGGGAAAGTATTATTCCTTTGTCTGAAGACAATTCATTATTGGATTTTGACATTAAACTATTTTATACCGAGCTATAATTTTAAAATAGTATGACCTGTCACTGGTATTTAGTGCTCATCTAGATTGTGCTTCGTTGGGAATATATTACCCAGCCTGAACAGGGTATACAAATACAATTGCCAGCACTCTCTGCAACAATGAGGGGACTTGGTTCACTTGTTGGATATGCACTCAATGCAGACAACCTGTATAATCTGTCTATTCTGCTCTCTCTCTCTCTCTCTCTCTCTCTCTCTCTCTCTCATTGTGCACAGGTTTTTCACCCTTGTTATGTGTCTGTGATGCCACTTAATACTAAACACAGATTGACGAAGAACCCAATGACACATGCAGTCATAATTAAGGATGGGGAAGATCAGTTTTAACCATATTTTGACGTTGGCTTATAAAGTTGATTCAGACTCTCAACACGAAGGACTACGCACACTTTATCCTCTTAGTTCATAGCTATAACATTTTTAGTGAGCTATTTCTATTACCTAATTATTTCTTAAAGAATTGTGAAGCTGTTTCAAAAACAAAAAATCATAGCAAAGAAGCATTCTGAGCTACATGCAATAGGATGAAGAGACAATGAACGACTTCCTTTTAATGTGGTCATTGTTCAGAATACAAACTATTCATGACAAGTCATGGTTTTGATGGATATAATTCATGTTGAGTAACTCAAAATTAGACAGAAACCCTCTGGAAGCATTGTTCCAACGGAGACACAACTTGGATTTTGATGCAGGGTCTCCTTCTTCCTGTAGTTTGTGTAAATGATTCAAACTCTGTGTTCTAATTTCTAACTAGACTGGGCTTCAATCACGAACGGATATCTAAATGCATATCATCATCAGTTTTATTGCTTCATCCAGAACTGAATATTCATGGCTATACTGGCAACCACAAGATTAAATACTTCATCTCTACACTATTAACCAACAAATCTCCAATGATTTGGTAAAAATAATGGCAAGAACATATCCGTGTTAACAATGATTAAGGCATTCAACTTACAGATCGCATAGTTTATCCTCCACAAGGGTTACTGAACGATTTAATTTGCAGATGAAATCGAAATGCTCAGACAGATTCAATGCCAGGGTTCCCCAATGCATGTCGACTCCACACGTTCTCTCCACATGTGAGTAGGGTAGACTGTAATAGCTAAAGGGTAGCTCAGTCTCTATTGATGTCAGAGAGTTCACCTTCACAGTCAATTCTCCACCATTAGGGTATGTGTGCAAATAGATTCCAGGTAAATAAAACCCATTACAGACATTAGCAAATGACAAAATAACAATAAATAGGACGCTAGCTATACTCATCTGTATGGATCTACCCGCCATCGAAAAACCCATTTGGCCCTGGGTCGATTTCGGATTCGCCCCCAACCCTGAATAAAATACCCTTGAAGATACTCCATCCGGGATCTTGGAAACCAGCTTTTCACAAACTGTAACAAAAACTACATGCCGAGCTCGATCCGCAGCAGAAAAAGTCGATCAAAATTCGGAAACATAGAATTTCGCCCTTCCCCAACAAGACTATTGGAAATGAAGTAGAGATTGGCGCCATAATGTGATGCAAGTTTGGTGGTTGGTTCATCCTTCAAGTATAGTTTTCAGTATAGTTTTTGTTGGATTTAACCAATGGTGTTTTAGTTGTAGGTCCAAGAGGTATTCTAAGCTTTCCTTGAAGATGATTTTTTACCACCACATATGACCATGCTCAAAGAAATGTATTCATTAAAAAGCAACAAGTTTGTAGTCCAATTTTAA